>JAVXUO010000751.1:0-116302 GCA_033065855.1 Escallonia rubra
CGCTGTTCCATGCCGGGGGGATTTTCACTCCTTAAAACTGGAGCCGGTTCCGGGCCGATAAACGGCCCAAAACGGGCCGTGCGGGCCGCCTATGTGTGCAGTGGTGGTGCCAAAAACTTTGTATGAGGCGGACACTAGCTACCGTAAAAAGTTGTATTCAAATTAAGCCCAAAAACGAATAACCTTTAGCTGACGAGTTAACTTGGGAGGGTCAAACTTCCACTGTTAGAATTAACTTCAAATATTAGTGGTTGCTCATTTCATTGATCTGTTCCCCATCCGTCCCTATAAATCCTAGAGTTAGCCGCAAGTTTTATTTCTATTAACTTTTCTATTTTCTCCCATTTTGACAGAATTGGTAGAACACATCACAAAAAACCATATATTCTGAAAAATCATGTGGTAGAGTACCAAGGACTAACAAAAAGCTATACATTCTGGCAATTCAACTTTGACGATGATCTTCTGCTCTACATCATCTTCATTGTAATAGCCTTATTCATAAAAGGTTGCCACTAAAAGATTTTGTCGCTGTTGTTAAAATTTATAATGACAATCTTTAATCGCTAAAATACATGCAACGACATTCTTACTACAACAAAGATACCGTACATCAGAGATGCTGATCCGTTTAACTTAGTTTTACATGTACCCACATTCTTACTACAACAAAGATACCGTACATCAGAGATGCTGATCCGTTTAACTTAGTTTTACATGTACCCACATATATCTACCCAAAAAATTGGACAAGATCAACGAAAGAATCTAAAACGATGGCAACAGTATTAATTATCTCTTTAGAAAATACCTGGACCATAAGCTATGTATCACCTAGGAGCCGTTGAGCCAAGTGTTTTTCCCATCTATTGCTCCCAAGTCTTTCCCTGCATAGTTCAGTAACATCTTTTCATCGTGTTGTTGTTAGAGATTGAGGAGATGGGTCTAACTGGTAAGCTGGTCTCCCAAACCGAGATCAAGTGTGAGGGGGATGTGATGCATGAATTATGGGGATCCAAACCGTACCACGTCTCCAACATCAGCCCCCATAATATACAGGGTTGTGCTTTGCATCAAGGTGAATGGGGAACTGCTGGCTCAATCATTTCCTGGAACTATGTCGTTGGTAAGGCAACAGTTTTACTTCTAAGTTGATTATCGTTACATAACTTTAATGTCAACCTAAGAGATTGCTTTAAGTTAGATCGATGTCTTATTGAAAATTTCCCCCAAATTCATGAACTTTATGCGCAGTTATAGTTAGCAGTGTACAAACCTAGCTACTACTTTCAAGCTTCACTTTACGTCACGCATGGCTTTCAAGGCACCAGAAACTTCTTAAATTCTAGCTAAGTGGCGTTTGATCGTTTGACAGCTACTTGCAACTTTCTGCGCTTCTTGGTTAGTCAACGTACTTCTGTGTATGCAAGTACACTTCTATAGCAACATAAGTGATACTTGGGAGAACTTGCTCTTTTATCCACTTCCATGCGATTTGTATCAACGAACACATGTGAAAACCATTTTAATTCTTTTTGTTTTTCACAGTTTTACAAATTGATCATGTCCTTTTAGAAGTACATTTCACTTTTTTTCTCGGTTTTAAGGTTATACGTTTGTGTATTTACTAATCTTGGTATTAAACAACATGCAGACGGGAAAGCAGAGGTTTCTAAACAGATCATAGAAGCCATAGACATGGAAAAAAAGACAGTGGTGTACAAGTTGATTGGAGGAGATGCTATGGAGCTATACAAGAGCTTTACTGCCATCCTTCATGTTGACACAAAGAGTGAAAACAACTTGGTGAGATGGACTTTTGAATATGAGAAGATGAATGAAGGCATTCAGGATCCAACTAATTATATGGACTTTCTTGTTAAAGTCACCAAAGACATTGAGACTCACCATCTCCAGCAGTAAACACTGTATGCCTTGATGACATGAAGTGCATAGCTTCCAATAAAATTGCTTTGGTTGCAATGATGGCTGTGGTATCATGCAGGTTGAATTGCAATAATGGTTGTAGTTTTTGTATTGGCATCAAGTAAAATAAATGCAAGAGCGACACATGTTGTCAGTAGTTGTGTCATCAACAGCGTTTATGTTGTATGTTGTTCCTGTATATTTGTCAGCCGAAGTATCCTGATGTTTCCTTATATCTATGTGATTGTGATGTATTTGAAAATAATTTGTTGTGCATTACTCTTTCCAATACTTAAATTTGCAAATATAGGATTCATACACGAGAGAAGAAAAAACATATATCTTGGACAATTGCAGCCTTGGAGAAAAATTATCTCGTAAAATCGTATGATCGGTTAATGCAGTTGTGGTTTAGGAAACAGACTCAATTATGGACAGTTTCTCTTGTTTCTCGAAAGCCATGCAAATTGTTAAGAACTATCTTTGACTCTCAAGCATAATATTTTCAACTTCAAAATCCTGCGTCGCTAAAAATGTTGTTTCGTGGTAATCTAGCAGGGGTTACCAGGGTATAGACCGTTTACCTGCTTGGATTATATCAAAGCCCTGGCATGTAGATTGTTCCTATTAGCATATGTTGGCACCACAAAGTCATTTTCACTGTAGATGGGTGTTTAAGCGATAGAAAGGTTTGGACTGATAGTGCAAAGCTAGAACAAACCTTGGAGTTTGGCTTCTTAAAATACATTATTCATCACGTCCCTTCCAGTTTGGTAGAGTTCTTCGTATCTTAAAGCCCTATACTTACACAAATCATGCAATTCCATGCCATCAAATTTAATTCTCAAATTGAAATGAAGACCATTAACTTCACAAACTCGTATTCAAGCATATTAACCTTACGTACATGTTCCAATGCCATTTTTTCTAGCACACCGAGTGAATGTGCAGCTTCTTCTACACCAGCGGATTCAAAGGTTGGAGATGAAATACCAAAGGTTACGGATTCAATTGCTAGTCCAGCAAGAGCGTCTGATGGAACAAAACCTATTTGTTAACAACCGATTCTATTAACTACTAGCCCAGAATCCCGTGCCAAGCACGGGACGGTTTATTAACAGTATTTTATTTTAGTAGTTTTGAAATGCATAGTAAAATATATTGGCTCGGGTTACTGGGCTAGTGGTGATAGTCGCTATATTTAGAGACTGCCTTTAGCGACCACTGCCGCGGTCACTAAATCTCAGGTATAAAAACAAATCTTCTGCCTTAATTAGGCACCCTGCGTCTATTTGTCTCCTCCTCCATCTCTTTCCCTCCCAAAAACCGCTGCCCTCCTCCGCCGTCATCCAAGAGACGACAACGCCATTTCTGAAAACATGTCGCAATTTGTATCCTTTTCATTCATATATGATAGGGGGTCAAAAAAAACATTCACATCTAAGATTTTGCCCTAATTTTGACCTTCTCTTTCTCACTTCTCGGAACTGTCACCTCCCCCTCTCCCCCCCCCCCTACTTCCATATACCACCCAATCACCGTACATAGCGTGCAGCCGCAAGGCCACCTATCCACAAAGCCCACGCCATCGCTGCTGTCGGCCTTGGCACGGTGATCCTAATGCCGGTGACCCTCGGGGCGATGAAGATGTTTTTGGATCGAACGTGCCTTCTTCATCGAGGAATGAAGAAGATGATGACGGGGCTGATTATTCTGCCGACGAGTGATTTAGATAGGGGTTTGGTTTGATTTATGCAATGAATGTTATTTTCTTGTTTTGAATTGATCATCGGTACTTAACTGTATGAATTCTATTATTTTAATGCATATGTTAACGTTTATCTATACTTTGATGAATGCGAGTAGCTGTTTGAATGAATGCGGGACAGGGGGTATCGTTTCAACCGAGGTTAAATCGGTTTTTGGATCGATTGGATTGGATGTGAATTGCTTGTGAATTGATATTAGTTCTGCGACAGGTTTTGGACAGGTTATTTGACCTGTAATTTTTTTTTTTTTTGCAAAGCCATGTTTTGCGACCGCGATGTGCGGTCACTAAATAAAACAAAGCGGTCGCTAATTTTAATATTTAAAAATATTTAGCGACCGCACATAGCGCGGTCGCTAAATTAAATAAGTGCGGTCGCTAAATATTTTTAATATATTTCTAAAAAAATTAAAAATAAAATAATATTTTAAAATGTTTAGCGACTGCAATTGTCGGTCGCTAATATATAATATAATTTAATAAAAAAATTAAAAAAAGAAAAAGTAAAAAGTAAAAATATTTTGTGACCGCCTTATGCGATCGCTAAATTTAGCGACCGAATTTTAAAAGTGGTCGTTAAAATTTAGTGACCTGGCCTATAGCGACCGCTCTAACGCGGTCGCTAAAACCCTTTAGCGACCGCGTTAACACCTTTAGCGACTGCCAGACGTGGTCGCTAAAGGCACTTTCTTGTAGTGAAACATGTTTACATATTAGGCTTTGATTTTGACTATTAAAACCTTAATTAGATTGTTATGTAATTCTTGCGTAATATTTGCATACGCATATATGTTTACTTTGGTTCCTTTGAACTGTAAATTGCAACAACAATGAGTAAATTGCGTTACGATACCGCTTGACGATGTATAAAAAAAAAGCTTAAAGAACGCAAAAATCTATCACGGCATTGTAACACAATCTACTCACGGCACTGTAATACAATCTACTCATTGTTCTTTAAACTTACAGTTCAGAAGAACTGAAGCAAACATATATACCTATGCCAATAATAAATGGTATACCTATGCAAATAATAAATGCAAATAATAGATGATTTATCTTCAGATATAATAAAGTTTTCAATTTAAGTTTTAGTCAACATTCATCACAACATAATTAATATCTTTTTAGATTTTATATGCAATATTAAGAATTATAAAAATTAACATAAAATCATAAATGGTATATTGCTAATGCAAAATTTAGAATGCTTAAGAGTTTAATTACTCACAATAAAAGTACCATAAAAAATAATTCGTTCAAAACTTTTCAACATAAAATTAGTTGAATTTAAGAAATGTGTGTTAAGGTTTTATATTTACATTATCTTTTCAATATATCTCGTATAGAATCTGCATACTATGGTATTTCTACATTTAACCATTGCGGGTAAATAGGATTGCACAAAACCTTAGACTAAGGAAATTATCGACCAAAATTTTTAACCAACGTATTTATCAAATTAGAATCATATTTGAATTTACAGAATTTGAAATAGTACCTAATTTTTCTTAAATATGAATTCAATATATAATATTCAAATAAAGTCATGATAGGTTAGTATAATGCATAAGGACTATTATTTAAATGTTTACTATATTTGCCGATTTAATTAATCACAAAATTAAGGATCCCGTTCAAAATAATGTTTGAAGATCTTTAGCAACACTGATATGTTTAACATTGGTTTTATTACTCTTTTTATATTAGAAACACAGTGCAATGAGGTGTCATGAGTTATCATTACATTTCTGACCTCAGTTATTAAAAATATTATAGCTCAGGCTCCTGAGTAAGCTCGAGTAAGCTAATAAAATATTTTAAAAAGTTACAAAAAGTGTATCGATGCATACCACATTTTAAGAAACAAAAAGAGATTAACATCTTATGAAAAAAAGAAATCTGCTTTTACTAAAATTATAATTGTTGGTAAGAAATTTTTAGTACTTTATTTGTAACCGTTCAAGTAATTTGTCAAGACAATATTATTATTAAGGTTTTTTAGTGGTCCAACTTGTAACCTTTCAAAACCAATCCCTTAGCTTGAAAAGTTAGGTTAAGATTTCTTTATCTTAGGAATCATATATGTCATAGTCCATTCTTATCTTTTTCATGAATCAATGTTTCAAGAAATCACCAACATTAAGATACGAACATGATATCCAATAGAATATTTTTGTGTCTCTTATACACATTTAAAATTGCAGTCTTAATTAGATGGTCACACAATTATTGTAGAATATTTGCATATATATGTTTACTTTAGTTCCTCTCAACTGTTAGTTCAAATAACAGTGAGTACATTGTGTTACAGTGTCGTCACTGGATTTTTACGTTCTTAAAGCTTTTATTTTATGTAGCTATATTTTTATGTTCTTTAAACTTCTTTTACATCGTCAAGCGGTACTGTAACATAATATACTCATTATTCTTACAGTTCAAAAGAACTAAAGCAAACATATATGCGTAGACAAATATTACGCAAGAATTGCATGGCAATCTAATCAAGGTTTTAATAGTCAAAATCAAAGCTTAATACATAAATATATGTCTGTAGCATAGAGTTTAAACATTGTACAATAATTTTTCTAAATTTATAAGATTTATAAATATCGTGATAATTATACCACAAATTTTTTAACAATCAATTGTAGTAAAGAGTTTGATTTGTTTTCTAAATCCTTATATATGGAATATAACCAGTTTGATGGTCGTGAGGTATTATTTAAAAATGTTGACTTATATATATATATATATATATATATATATATATATAGATATATATCTTATGTATATCTTATGTATATTATGTATATGTCAATATATCTGAATAATGATATTACATTTAACTCAATTAGAATGTTATTTTTTCCCCTTCTAAATCTAATATGTTATTTTGTTTTTTGAGATATGAATTTTATATTTACATTAATGAGTGGTTTTAAGAATGCAATAGTCAAGTTTAAGTCATAATAAGTAAGTATAATGATTAGGTTAAGTTCTAAAATGTTTAGAATTAATTTTTAAATCATGCAACCCTCATTATTCTTGTGAAATTAATCAAATTTAAAAATAAGGTACCTATCAAAATACAAATCAATTGTTAAAATATGTTTTTCTAAGTCTTGTAAGTTGTTTAATCTTAATTGTAACATCAATTTTTTTTTTCTAAATCAAAAGAGTACTATTTTCATTGTGTGTGTGAGAGAGAGAGAGACAAAGAGAGCTTTTATATCCATAGTAGAGAGTAGTTTTGAAGATATAATACTTTTAAGGACATAAATATCAAAATAAAGACTTAATAGATTAGTATATTGATTAGGTAGAGTTTTAGAATGATTAAAATGAGTTTTTAAATTAATTTTTTTCTTCTAAATCAAAAGTTTTATATTCATTTTTTATATATATGAGTTTTTATATTCGTATTAGAGAATAGTTTTGAAGATACCATAGTCAGTATTAAGTTCTAATGAGTTAGTATGATAATAAGATAGAGTTTTAAAATAATTAGAATTAGTTTTTAAATTTTAAGGACATAATTGTCAAAAAGAAGTCTTAATAGATTAGTATATCGATTAGGTAGAATTTTAGAATGATTAGAATTAGTTTTCAAATTAAATAAGACTCACTAATATAGAAGTTAATTAATCTTAAAATAAGGACTTGATAACATGTCATATAAAGAAGTGATGATGTGTCGCCCAAAGAAGTCTTGCTTCGCTTATTATATATTTCTTTCCCAAAATCCCGTGCCAAGCACGAGACAATTTATTACCAGTAATTTATTTTAGTATTCTTGAAATGCATACTAAAATATCTTGCACAGTTTTATAATTTTGTGGTTATTTCATCAAAGATAATTACTTTAATTTTTGGCTATAACTTTCTTGTAATAAAATAAACTAACCTTTCACTTTCTTGTAATTTTATTACTTTAATTTTTGGCTTTAACTCAAATATACTATTTCAAATTCAAAACTTTAGAGTAAGGAAATATTTTAAATCAAAATATTTAATTCAATTAGAACGTCATTTTTTCCCTTCCAACTCTAATATGTTATTTTTATTCTTTCGATCTATGAATTTTTATATTCACACTAAAGAGAGATTTTAAGAATACAATAGTCAAAATTAAGTCATAATAAGTTAGTGTATTTGAGTTCTAAAATATTGATATTTAATTTTTAAATTATACAACCGTCATTACCTTTGTGAAATTAATCAAATTTAAAAATAAGGTGCCTATCGAAATTCAAATCAATTGTTAGATCATTTTTTTCCTTCTAAGTCTCGTAAGCTATTTAATCTTAATTATAACATTAATTTTTCTTCTAAATCGAAAGTATTATATATATATATATATATATTAGAGAGTGATTTTGAAGATACAATAGTCCATATAAAGTATTAATAAGTTAGTATAATGATTAGATTTGGTTTTAGAATGATTAGAATCAGTATTTGAATTACATAGGGCTTACAGAAAACCCTTATTACTTATGCAAAATTAATTAGATATAAAAATAAGGATCCTATGATAAAATATATTAATTATTAAACTTGTTTTTATTCTAAATCTCATAAGTTGTCTGTGTGTGTGTGTGAGAGAGAGAGAGAGAGAGAGAGAGTTTTTATATTCATATTAGAGTGATTTTGAAGATACAATAGTCAATATTAAGTTCTAATAAGTTAGTATAATGATTAGGTTGAGTTTTAGAGTGATTAGAATTAGTTTTCAAATTTTATAGGGCTTACAGAAAACCCTCATTACTCCTGCAAAATTATTTAGATATAAAAATAAGGATCCTATCAAAATTTAAATTAATATTAGATCACGTTTTTATTCTATATCTTATAAGTTATTTTTTGGGTCTATGGATTTTATTTTTCATATTAGAAAACACTTTCAACTACATAATTGTCAAAATAAAGTCTTAATAGATTACTATATTGATTAGATAGAGTTTTAGAATGATTAGAATTGGTTTTTATATAATTTTTTCCTTATAAATTAAAAGTATTATTTTCGTTTTTTAGATATATGAGTTTTTATATTCATATTAGAGAGTAGTTTTAAAGATACAATAGTGAATATTAAGTCCTAATAAGTTAGTATAATGATAAGGTTGAGTTTGAGAATGATTAGAATTAGTTTTTGAATATTAAGGACATAATTGTAAAAAAGAAGTAGTATATTGATTAGGTAGAATTTTAGAATGATTAGAGTTAGTTTTAAAATTAAACAAGACATTATAGAAGATAATTAATCTTAAAATAATAATCTGATGACGTGTCAAATAAAGAAGCGACGATGTGTCGAGGAAAGATGTTATCAATCTTTTTATCGCTTCGCTTATTATATATTATATAGATATAGATTTGACTATATTAAACCTTCTATAGTCATTAGCACCTTGATAAACTTCCCCTAAACAATTATCAAAACTCTGGTGCAGTTTTAGAAAACTAGGAATGAAAAAGATCTTTCATTTGGGGCCAAGAATAGACCCAATTGGGTGGCAGACCAATATACCAAACTAATATAATCACGCCCACCATGTTCTCCACACTGCAATTTGAAATGGGAAGTGAAGTGTATCAAACAATCTGGATTAGGTTTGGTGTAACGAAGTCGTCCTATTCTATGTCCTGGGCCAAACTGCTCTCTAATGATCTCCAGAAAAATTTCTCCATTTACCAACATTGGCTGACACTGCTAAGGGTAAGGTTATAAGGCTTAAAAGGTTGAGGTGATGGTGGATATTGCCCATATTGCCCCCCAAAACTCTTAGGGCGTTGCAAAGTTCAACATGTTCCTTAGAAGCCTAAGCACTTATTGTTCACTTCCAGGCCTAAAACTCTCAAATGTGGGTGAACGCTCCCATAAAAGTCACCATACCCAGGGTTTGCTTTCCACTGGTCAATGACCCTTGAGTCAGCCTAACCTGCACGTTTTATAGTGGTCCTGATCAACAAATGGATTAAGTTGGTCCTCAGAAATTTCCTCTACTCTAACATGGCCTCTAGGTCAGAATCAGCAATCCTAGCCAGATTTGTGCTTGGATTATGGCAAATCGTAGCTTTGTAGCTTGAATTTTACCTATTAACAATCATTCTTTCATATATATAGCACAGTGGAACCCACAGTGCGTACCAAAAAATGTATCTATTTGTAAAAAAAACTCTTAATTAAATTAATGCATGGCTGTGCCTAGATATGATCGATCCAGGTATTTTGGAGCAGTTCCAAATAAAACAGTTTTATATTGAACAAAAGTGCCCGCCGACTTCTGTTAAAGCAATTTATGAGAATTTGAGATTGTTCTCAAGGTTGCTGTTACCTAGTGCTCTAGGACTTTTTGTGCTAATTAACTCATACTTTTTTGTGCTAATTAACTTATACCCCGAGCTTAATCTACTCTTACTGCTAATTAAACCACGTATAAAGCATTGGGAAAGACATGATTACCTTCATAGTAATTCAAACATAAAATTAATTGAGCTCAAGATTCAAATCACAAAAGATTTGACTCAAGCAAATAAATGGTTAACCGTTTATGACAATAAAATGGGTTTGAACAACAAAGATAAAGACTGTTCACTTAAGAGTAAACAGGGTATTTTAAAGTAACTTTGTGTTAGTTTTGTAAGCGGGTTAGTTTTGTACACTGCTTTTAGAAGCCTCATGTCTTTTACATATACGTAGACAAAAATTATAGCATTTTGATCTCTCTTGTCTAGCTTTGCCACTTGTAGCATTATGCTTTAATTGAATATTATCCCTCTATCTTAAAGTCTAATGTGTTTAGACATGTTTATGTGTTTCTACACATTTTTATCCCCAAAATACCCTCTGAAATATCTCATGAGACAAACTACCCGCCAGTTTTCAGAAATAGAGCAATATCCTGCCACCCGCTCAAAAGCCACCTCTAAGCGGCGCCATGGTTTCAAAGAAATAATGCTTCTCTTTCGCCAGGCCCTCTCCCTCTCCACGCACACGCCGGCGTAGCCTCTATAGGGATTCCTTCTTTCTGCACTTCAAAGTTCTTCCTACAAGACTTCATCCAATTCTTCATCTACAGGTCAGTTTTTGCATAACAGAATTGCATTTAATGAATAAATGAACGGAAACACTCTATTCTTGCTTTTAATTATTGTGTTATACATTATGTTCTTCAATATCGTTTATCTATCATGCATCCGATCATTCTACAAACATGAGATTGCAACCTCTACCGCCAATGCCACTCCCTCAATCAGCACAAACACATGATCATGATTTACATGTGCGCATGTTTGACGTACTTCAAAATGTTTAATTCAATTGTACGAACAGACATTCTGGTTTGGATTATCATCTCCAGTTCTTCCTTATGTGTCTCATACATGTCTTCCCACCATTACTTCTTAGGCTTCTTGCTTTCGTCCCCTTTTTCCATTGCATGCAAGGTGTTGGAAGATATGCAAATTGCCATATTGTCTTACCCAATCACATAGGAAAAGGCAAATTTATGAATCATAAGGAAAATTTCATGAGATTAAAAAAGTGTGTTGCTTCTCATTATGCCTCGGATGGTTCATTGAAGACTGAGTATAGGTTAACTTGTTTAGATGACTAGACTGGACTGAGAAATTTCATGGATTAATTTTTCAACTTGTTTAGGATTCCTTGTAGCTTTTTCTAGAAAAGTAAGATTTATAGCCAACAATGACTGCTGATACTACATTGGAAAAAGCTAAAAATATGCAAATTGCCATATTTTCTTACCCAATCACATAGGAAAAAGTCGATTTAGGAATCATTAGGAAAATTACATAAGCTTAAAATGTGTGTTGCATCCAATTATGCCTCGGGTGTTTCATTGTAGGCTGAGTATAAGTGAACTTGTTTAGATGATTAGACTAGGCTGGGGAATTTCGTGGATTAAATTTTAAACTTGTTTAGGATTCCTTGTTGCTTTTGCTAGAAAAGAAAGATTTTAGGGGGCTGTCGAAATTTCACTGCCAGCAATGACTGCCAATACTACATTGGAAAAAGTTATAGAAATAACTTCTGGAGACGAGTCGTCTGGAGAATTTAGTCAATTTTGAATTGTTGGACTATCACCACAAGAAAAGATGGCTTTAGCGACGGACTTTTAGCGATAGAAGGTATTCCGTCGCTAAAAGACCGATTCAACGACGGTATTTATCGTCCGTATAAATCCGTTGTTAAAAAAGTTTACCAACGGACCATTCCATCGGTAAAAGAATTTGCCAACGGATTTTTACCAACGAACTTTTAACGACGGAAAAACTGTTAGTAAAATGTCTTTTACCGACGGACTATTAGCGACGGACTTATTCCGTCGCTATAGGTCTGTCCTTAAAACGCAGATCTGCTTTCTTTCTTTTCTTTCTCCCGTTTCTCTCTCTCTCTCTCACCCACCGGCGTTCTCACCTCCGGCGACCCCCTCTACAGCAACCCACCTCCGGCGACCCCCTCTACGGCAACCCACCTCCGGCGACCCCCCTATCTTCCCCCCGACGTCGTGCCACCTCCGGCGGCCGTCACGGCCAGTCTTCAATGACCAGATCGATCTAGCGTAGTCTGCCTAGATCTTTGAGCTCCGGCCAACTTCGGTAAGTTTCAAACTGGCTAATAAGCCTACAAAGCTTTTTGTTTGATATGGTTAATGAGATTGTTTGATATGGTTAATCGAGAAGGGGATCTCTGATTGGGGTGTACGTCAATGAGATTGTTTGATAAGGTTTTATTGGTTAGTGACATTTTGGATGGTAAGAGTGCTTTAGTGTTACTACTCTAATACACCCCCAAACCTCATTTACATGTTCCATAGGGCCTGTTCTTGCAGACTTTGTTCTTGCAGATAGATGTTTGTTCTTGCAGATAGATGTTTGTTCAATTTCTTTGCTTGAAACTCCAATTCATAATCCCACATTGCATTCCATTTAGATCTAAATATTTTGTTGTTGACTTAGAACAATGGTTCCTAAAGAACTAACAACTAGCTAAAGTACTTCCCTAAATGTATCGCTGATGATACATATGGCATAGACACCACCCTTAATATTACTCATGCGTTTTATAAGGCTCGAGAAAAGTGAGCAAGTACACTCAGCTGACCTGTGCTAAAGCAGCATCTACAAAATCCTGAACACGGTCTTGGACATTGTAGTCAAATAAGTTGATGTCATCCTTCAGTTCAGAAACAAATGTTGTCATTCATTTGGTTTCATAAGTGATGTTTAGGGAAAAAAACCGAGCCCCTCAACATTTTGTTGATTTCCTCAAGTAGTTACCTGGACAATGGGTGAATCGTCGTTAACTTCAAAATAGAAGCCATTTGGAGGTTCATAAGCCTCAGGGAAAGCACCAGCAAAAGTCTACAAACAATACATGAAAAAAAAAGAGGAACTAAGTACCTACAAACCTAAGTTTATGGGTATACCGCTGCTATATAGATGTAAAAGATACAAAAAAGACCAACATGTGCAGATGAACCAAGACTCTTGGAACCCCATCAGATAACCTCAAGACTCTAAGAACCCCGCCTTTTTGAAATCCTAGAAGAATTAAGAGTCACTTTGTGACCTTAATGGAGAGAGACCATACCTCTGCCCCCAATAGGTACACCTGCACTGCAGAATGTCCAAAGGGATCGATTTGCCAACCAATTCTTGGAGTGATATTGAACTCGGCTTTAATAAACCGGTGGCCAAGTGTTGTCTGGTCAATCATATCAATGTAATGCGGGGCTGCCTCGTCGTGCATGCACATACCCCCATTTCTGCACCAGAAAAAGGAATAATACGTAAACTATGCAAACATACCCATATACCTAAACCCTGAATCTTGGACGAAGATACTCAGTCAGAACCAGGAAACATAATCTGATCTTCCATCATCACCAACGAATTCATACTATACTAAACATAGCATAATTAACTCAGCGGGTGCAAACATACCCATATACCTAAATTGAACTAATTGAATCCTAAATTGAATGCCCCAAATCAATCGAACCCTAAATTGAACTAATAGAACCCCCTAATTGAACCCTAAATTGAAGTTATTAAAGCCTAATTAAATCTTAAATTGAATGCCCAAATCGAATCGAACCCTAATTAAACTAACTGAACCCCTAATTGAACCCTAAATTGAATGCCCCAAATCAAACGAACCCTAAATTGAACTAATAGAACCCCCTAATTGAACCCTAAATTGAAGTAATTGAATCCTAATTAAACCCTAAATTGAATGCCCTAATGGAATTGAACCCTAAATTAAACTAATTGAACCCCTAATTGAATGCCCTGATCCAACCGAACCCTAAATTGAAATAATTGAACCCCCTACTTGAACCCTAAATTGAATACCCCAAATCAACCGAACCCTAAATTGAATCAATTGAACCCCCCCTAATTGAACCCTAAATTGATGTAATTGAACCATAATTAAACCCTAAATTGAATGCCCTAATCGAATTGAACCCTAAATTAAACTAATTGAACCCCTAATTGAACACTAAATTGAATGCCCTAATCTAACCGAACCCTAAATTGAACTAATTGAACCCTAAATTGAATGCCCCAAATCAACCGAACCCTAAATTAAACTAATAGAACCCCATAATTGAACCTTAGATTGAAGTAATTGAACCCTAATTAAATCCTAAATTGAATGCCCTAATCGAATCGAACCCTAAATTAAATTAATTGGACCCCTAATTGAACCTTAAATTGAATGCCCTAATCCAACCGAACCTTAAATTGAACTAATTGAACCCTAAATTGATTGCCCCAAATCAACCGAACCCTAAATTCAACTAATAAAACCCCCTAATTGAACCCTAATTTGAAGTTATTGAACCATAATTAAATCCTAAATTGAATGCCCTAATCGAATTGAACCCTAAATTAAACT
This sequence comes from Escallonia rubra, assembly GCA_033065855.1. Lineage (NCBI taxonomy): Eukaryota > Viridiplantae > Streptophyta > Magnoliopsida > Escalloniales > Escalloniaceae > Escallonia > Escallonia rubra. The sequence goes on from JAVXUO010000751.1 coordinate 14,625, forward strand.
AATTGAATGCCCTGATCCAACCGAACCCTAAATTGAAATAATTGAACCCCCTAATTGAATGCCCAAAATCAACCGAACCCTAAATTGAATCAATAGAACCCCTTAATTGAACCCTAAATTTCTGTAATTGAACCCTAAATTGAATGCCCTAATCGAACCGAACCCTAAATTAAACTAATTGAACCCTAAATTGAAATAATTCAAGCGCACCGGATATGTGCATTTTGAACAATTTTTTTCTCATTTGAACATTGATAATTTGTTTCATAATTTTAGGTTGAACATTGACAATTTTTTTTCTCATTGTGCATTTGAGAATTGTGATTATTGATCTGTGATTTTAGGTTGTTAATTGATGATTTTAGATTGTTAATTGTGCATTGAGCATTTGAGATATTGAGATTATTGAAGGAGGATGGGACCCAATTGGATTGAATGTGTGATTTTTGTTAATTTTTATTGCATTGAGCCTTTGAGAATTGAGAATTAAGATTGTTGACGGAGGATGGGACCCAATTGGATTGAGATACCTGTTAGTTAGCGCAGACACGGACACCACGTCTGATCGACGGTGTCCGACATTTAAAAAATAAATTAACGTATGTCGATGTGTCTGGAGGTGCGTGCCGGTGGGATTCGGACACGTGTCCAAAGGCGTCGGACACGTGTCGGTATGTGTCAGACACGTGTCCGGAGGTGTCAGACACGTATCGGACACCATATCGATACCCTATATGAGGTGTCGGAATTGAGGTTGTTGACGGAGGATGAGACCCAATTGGATTGAGATACATGTTAGTTAGCGCAGACACGAACACCACGTTTGATCGACGGTGTCCAGCATTTAAAAAATAAATTAACGTATGCCGATGTGTCTGGAGGTGCGTGTCGGTGGGCGTCGGACACGTGTCCAGAGGCGTCGGACACGCGTCGGTATGTGTCGGACACGTGTCCGGAGGTGTCAGACACGTATCGGACACCATATCGACACCCTATATGAGGTGTCGGAATTGAGGTTGTTGAATGTGCATTAAATTTAGGTTAGTTAGGTTAATGCGACATTTTTAGCATGCACCCCCTGGAATCTAATCGTGGCTCAAGCGCTGGCTATAATTAGCCCTAATTAGTCCTGATTAACAATATTTTAGTAAATCAATTAACCCTAATTAGCTCTAACGAGCCTAATTAGTTTTAATTAACCCTAAGAACCTGATGAAATTCAAATTAGCTGTAATTACCCCAAATTAGCCCAAATGAACCCAATTATGCGCATATTGATTGCAGTTAGCCTAATTAGTCATAATTTGCACTAACATAACCCAATTACGCCTAATTAGCGCTAGTTAGGACTAATCAACACTACTCGGCACCATCAAAACCCTAATTAGGACTATATAACCCTAATTAGTCCTAATCAACCCTAATTAGCTATAATTATTCGAAACTAGCCCTCATTAACATTAATTAGCTCTAACATAACCCAATTAAGCCTAATTAGCCCTAATTAGGACTAATCATCACTACTCGGCACAATTAAACCCTAATTAGTCATAATCAACCCTAATTAGCTATAATTATCCTAAACTAGCCCTCATTTACATTAATTAGCCCTAACATAACTCAATTAAGCCTAATTAGCCTTAATTAGTACCAGTGTTATTAAAGGCGCAGGCGCACCTAAGGCGCAAAAGGTCCCTGGAGCCTAGGCGCAAGGCGCGCAAGGCGCAAGGCGTTTTCGAAGCGAGGCGCAATATTAAAATAAATAATAATAATAATAATAATAATAATACACAAAAACAATAAATTATGTTTAAAAAAAACACATGACAATTAACAAATCAGATTAAATGCACATATTAAAATTAATCGCCAACTCAATTCAAATTAATTTCAATTTCAATTTCAGCAATCTTATCTGCCTGGACAGTGTATGAATTCAAACTCAATTTCAATTTCAATTGGACAGTGTATGAAGAAAAAAGAAAAGATTTCTTTTTTCTTCATACACTGTCCAGTCACTGGACAGTGTATGAAGAAAAAAGAAAAGGCAAGAACTGCTCACCCGAGACTCCGAGCAGCAATGGAGAGGACAGCAATGGCGGTGCCGCGGTGGCTGAACTCCGAAGCAGCGCTAGTGGCTGGAGCAGCTGACGGCCGGCGAAGAGGGGAGATGCGGCGGCGACGACCGGCGAAGAGGGGAGATGCGACGGCGACGACCGGCGAAGAAGGGAGATGCACGGCGACGACCGGAGATTCGGCGAAGAGGGGAGGGAGATCAAGCCACGCGGACAAAGATCGTGGTTACGGTGGACAGAAAGAGAGATCCATTTGGGCTTTAGCCTTTAAAAAGTGAAGGACTTTTACCCTCAATGAACTGGTATCTGTGGTAAGGATTCTCTGCTTCTCGATGGGTGGTGTTGATGGTGGAGGGGAGGGAGATGCGACTGGAGAAGGCCTGGATTTGCGCCTCCACCACCGCTGCGCGCCTCGCGCCCAGGCGCCTAGGCTCCCTAGGCGCGCGCCTTCTTGAACGCGCTGCGCCTAGGCCTAGGCGAGGCGCTTGAGCCTGAGCGCGCCTAGCGCCTAGGCGCACGCCTAGGCGCGCTTTTTATAACACTGATTAGTACTAATCAGCACTACTTGACACAATTAAACCCTAATTAGGACTACATAACTCTAATTAGTCCTAATCAACCCTAGTCAGCTATAATCATCCGAAACTATCCCTCATTAACATTAATTAGCCATAACATAACCCATTTAAACTAATTGAACCCTAATTAGGACTAATCAGCACTACTCGGCACAATTAAACCCTAATTTGGACTATATAACCCTAATTAGTCCTAATCAACCCTAATCAGCTATAATTAATAATCGTAATTAACCCTAATAACCCAGTTAGCCCTAATTAGCCCTTGTACATCCCATAATTACTCCACGGCTTCAGAGATGGTTCAATTACTCGTTGTTTACAAACCCTGCCTTCTTTATATTAATTGTGGTTTTGAGAAGTCCATTGGCAACGAGATGGTTCAACTCGTTGCCAACGAGTTCTATTTAATGTGGAATTGGTAACATATGCAACGATCATTCTGTAGTTTTGATATTTCGAAAAGATTCTTGCATATCTTATCAATTTCTGAACACATGCATGCATAGAAACCCTTAGTTCCCGTTCAAAGGTACTCATTACAAAGTAATGCCTTGTAATGAGCCTTTGGATGTCCAGTTTGTACAGTTTGGAAAAGCTAATTGTTTATAAAACAGTATTTTGACTCATGCTTTATGTTCTATGTCGTGGATATTTGGTACACGTTCTCGTGTGTTCCTCCGGGTGCATACAGATCTGGTGTTCTAACATCCGTCAAAACTTCCTGAGCAAGGTTAGATGAATGTTAGAACATTTAATTGATGTGGTGTACTTGAATGCCTTACAGGAGGGGTTCACGTTTGACACCCCTGAGCAGCAGGTACTGGGGCAGCAGGCTTTCTTTGCCTACATCGGTAAGAATTACCGCCGATGGCTCCACGATGCACGAGACCTGGCGAAGAAGGCGCTGCCCGCGGGTGCCCCGATGACGGACATGGCAAGATATCCCCCGCATTGGATATCTCACCGTGTATGGGGGGAGATGATAGATCGGTGGGCTGCGGATCCAGGTTGGGACGCCAAGAGTAAGAGCGGGGCTGAGAACCGACAGAACAGAGATCCAACGCACACGGGGGGGTCGGTGCCACACGACATCGTCCGACACATGAACCCGGTCGAGCACCCGGATCTAGAGGAGGATGAGGTCATAGCTCTGACCTATACTCAGACACACGTGCGGAAGAAGGACAAGGACGAGACGCACCGGGCGGGCGACTATATTTCAAATATTGCCCGGCGAATCGATGTGAGTCAATTTATTTAAGTTAATGTTTTTTCTTTCTATCCTCAATGTCTGTTTCATTAATTAATGCCCTAACATATCGTTAAACCACTATTTTTGTAGGCCTCGTATGAACAGCTAAGGGGGTCCGAGCAGCAGTCCGGACAGCCATCAGCGTCCACTAGTACGGCTGCGAGTACTGGGGGGTTGAAGCGATGGCTGGATACGCCGGAGGTCGTGAATCGGCCGAAAGGCCGCATACGCGGCTTGCCTAGCATGACTGTTCGTGCCATGATAGGAGCGTCCTTACCCCCTGCTACCCCTCCACAGACACCGGCTCCTCGGCCTCAGTTGGACGACGAGGAGATCCAGCGCATTGCTACAGTGGTGTGGCGGATGATAAGGGAGCAGGGCACTGCTGGACCGGTCGCCCCGGCCCCGAATCAGCAGGATCCAGATCCGGGACTCGGGAACCCCTGATGAGCCCCTTCCCGTGCCCGTTCCTAGCTCCCCCCCCCCGGCGCCCGGCTTGTACTCTTATCCCCTCTCCTAACCGGCTATATCCGGTTCCCCGGCTTGTACATGTTTGAGTTTTTTTTATAATAAATTTTTTTTTATAATTGATTACATATATTTCTTTCTATATTGATTATTGCGCGTTGTTATTGAGAATTGAAAATTGTATTACAGGTTTGGGTAATTGAAAAATTCAAAAAAAAATTCATTCCTACAATCAGGTATTTAGCGACGGAATATTCCGTCGCTAAATAAGTTTTTAGCGACCGAATAGTCCGTCGCAAAAATATCAAATTCGTCGCTAATTTGACAAAAAAGAAAATAAATTAAAATTCTAAAAATATAATTCGCGACGGAATATCCGTCGCTAATGAAAAATACATCCGTCGGTAAAAATGACATATTTAACGACGGATTTAAAAATTCCGTCGCTAAACTATTAGTGACGGGCTTTTATACGAGGGATATTTAGCGACGGTGAATCCGTCGCTAATTCTTTTAGCGACGGATTTTGGGCTTTAGCGACAGATTTCCCCGTCGCTAAAAGCCTGTTTTCTTGTAGTGTATGTTTCTTATGTTTTGTAGAAGAGTTAGAATAGTTCTTTTAGATATTGTTATTTGTTTGTGAATGTGATGATAGATGGCAGAGCTACTGAGATTCTGGTCCTTTAAGAAAGGATATGTTTAATTTTTTGGGAGGTTGACCATTATCCTTTTTGTGCATTTCGTTGAAAGACATATTTTGACATCTGAAAAGAATCTTATTTGGCAATTGGGCTTCAATGATGCTGAGAATATTTATTTTATTAAGTATTTCTTTCTTCCATTTGTATCTAGGTTGAGGTGATAAACCTGCTTGTGGAGCACATGCTTATGGAATAGAGTAGCAATACTTTAAAAGAAGTGTCATGCAGGGCTTCAAGTTTATGTCTGCTGCATGAGGAATGGATTTCACAGTAGACGAAGGTTTTATATGGGCGCAAAGGTGAACTTATTCGATACAAAATGAAATGCTATCTCGGTTAGCTGCCACCTCAAGTTATGTAGGTCAAAGTTCATCTTTTGTGTTGAAATTAAAATACTACGGAATAAGATGAAATACACATCGATCATAGAAACATAAGTATGAGGTTACACGAAATGATCTAAAACTAAAAAGAAAGGTGACATATTCACATGCCAAAGCCCCACAAAGTAACTCACCACCGTCTGTCAAAATTAAGAACGATATCACATGTGATTAACTATTAAGTTTAGTGCTTGAACCAGGCCTTTTCATGTAATATTTTTTTTCTTTTATCGAATACTTTCAAACTTATGATTTGACATCTGAGACAACCATTGAATTATGTAATGCCACAGATAATAAATTATTGGAGCAAAAATACCCATTTGTTTCATGTCCAGAAATACATATAAGTACAATCACAACCTTGAACTCGCTAATGTAAAAAACTCAATTTACTATCTTATCCCAACTATTTGTTCAATTTCCCTCTTAATAGGTTGAATATCACCGCTGAGACTCTCCCCTGTTCTCCCAGGCAAGTGCACCCCATCATCATAGCTATTTGTTATTAGTGAATAAATGAGGATAATTCTTAAGGAAGGGTGGAAATAAGTAATCTATAGGAACTACTAAAATAGTTACTTCAGTTATTTAGCTTTGAAAGCTTTAAGAATACGAACTACATTTTTTGAATTATAGGGGCATGGATCAGTTTTAGCCTCATGAGCCTTTCTTTTGGTTTCTCAAGATTAAACGCTAATTTTATGATTTATGAGTTTTGTTGAGCAGTATGGCAAGAATGAGGTGCTTTGCATTGTATACCATGGAGACGACATTCAAAATTAATTTTTTAATTAGGACTATTTTAAACACGTCTAATTTCATTGATTTTCTTCCTTCTGTTCCAAGAACTCTATCTTAGAAGTCTAATGTATTTAAACATGTTTCTACACATTTTCATCATCAAGGTGCCCTTTGAAATATTCCATCACTACGCCAAAATTGCTCTGTGGTGACGAAAAGGCCCACGGTGTACAAGGAACCGTAGGTACAAGTTCTGTACACCTACGGTTTTTATTGCACCGTGGCCATTGGTGCTGCTTCAAATTGGAAACAGATTGAATCGTGACTCTCTCTCTCTCTCTCTCTCTCTCTACGACTGAGTGAATCTCGCAGAAATTAACATTTCACCATGTCTGGGTCTGCGACTTGTCTCTCACAGCCTCACCCCCCAAACAGCAGACGGCCGACGGCAGACACCAGCTCCTCCAGTCGACTCTCTCTGTTGAGAAGAGCTCAGATCTGGAATGAGTGGCCGGAGTGGAGCCGTGGAAGGAGACGGCGAGTGGACCGGCAAGGACGTCTTCTTCTGTTCAGATCTGGAAGGATCAGTGACCGGCGATTGACGACAGCGAGGCGAGGACTCCACCGGCCAAGAACCCACTGCAGGCGACGACCGTGACCAGCGATTGACCACGGCGAGGCGAGGACGTCTTCTTCTGTTCAGATCTGGAAGGATCTGCTGCTTCAAATAAGTTGCAGGTTTCTTCTCTTCCGGCTTCCTCTGAGATTGAACCTCTGGTTTTGGAGCCTCCATCCGATTTAAAGAGATTGATTGATAAAATAGTTGAGTTCATATTGAAGAATGGGAAGCAGTTTGAGGCAGTGCTGGCTGAACAGGACAGTGCCCATGGGAGATTTTCGTTTCTTCTGCCATCTAATCAGTATCATCCTTACTATCTAAAAGCACTACAAAATGCTCAGAAGGTAGTGAAGAAGGGCAAGCCCGATCTGAGGAAGAAGGTCATGCCCGCTGTCATTGTTCGCCAGCGCAAGCCCTGGCGCCGAAAGGACGGTCTTCATGTACTTTGAAGGTAGCCCTTTTTCGTGTTCCACTTCATTTCTTACAATGATTTGTTATGTGTTGTAACTTATGTATACTGGTTTTGGTTTCAATGGTGGTGTTTCTCGCTTGCATAATATTGTTACTGATGTTTATATGCCGCACAACTTGTTAGAGTACGCTGTTGTATAAATCGAAATATACTGGAATTTTGCGACTTTTTTGGAGAGGGAAGAAACTATGTGACTGATATGGTGATGGACTGTTAAGGAGAAGAGTGGGGAGGGTAAGGGTTAGAGGTTAGAGAATATGGTTTGGTGGAGGCTAACAGGTCCAGATGTGCTTCATTGACTATTTGGACTGCTGAATGTATAAATTAATGATTACAACGTTTAAGGGTAGACGAGGGGATTGGGGTTGGTGCTTGAATGTTTAGGCCATTAGAAGTTACAACTGCACAGTGTCATCTGAACTTCATTTTCTGTTTGCACCACTAACAACTAGTTAGATAGAGTTATAGCTTAAATGTTTTATGCATACAATGTAAAATTTTAGAACTTCATGTGAACTAAATCAGATATTACACTTTGTATGTTGCTTACCCTTGTTTTATCCTAAGTTGTATTTTGGTACTGTTATTTTTAATTGGCATACATCTGCAGTCTCACTTTTATGGTTCTTCATGCTAGTGGGTTCAATCTCATTTACGTTGCTTCCTTGAAATTTTTAAATGACCATTTTGCTAGTAGCTGGCCATTCGTGTCAGGAAGCATAAATCTAGAAGTTCAACCATTTTACGTCAATTGTTGTTCTTTTAAGAATGTTTTGGTGACCATTTTGTTATTGAACTTCTAATACATATACACAATCAAATAATGAGTATATGTTTGCATTTGCCGGTGGAATTAGAAAGCGTTGATGAAATGTGATCGGTGCCTTAAATGGTGACGAGATAACTACATTTTGCTTTTGGTTGGACATTGGATAGTTTGGTAGTCACAAGGCCTTTTGTGGTTGTTATCATTCTAGGCACTTAGAACTAGTGGTTATCTCTAATTTTGGAGTTAATGTAAATTATTCATTTGAGACGTTTGGATGATATGAGGATTTTGGATGTTATACTTCAATTCACTTTTGTTTTTATCTTCTTATGGTTGCAATGTGTATGAACTAATGAAAGAGGCTTTACAGAATGGTACGCTATTGAAGTTTAATACTTGTATCGCATGCTTTTTGTTATTACCTATCTTAACCTTCTTCCACGAGATTGTTATGCATTTGGCTAAACTATAGAGTTAAGTCCTTAAAGCATTGTGATTTTAGTTAATTTGATTGGCATGATTATGGTTCCCTTACTGGTGCATCTATTGATCTTGCAGTAGCGGTTCTATAAGTTGGTGCTTGGCAGGGGTGTAGTGATAGCACGGAAATGATTTTGTAAATATTTTTTTTTGACAAATAAGGAGCTATGCCTACGGTATGTACCGTAGGCATAGGTTGGGAATAAAAATAAGAATACAGCTATGCCTACGGTAGTACCGTAGGCATAGCTGGGAATAAGTGGGATACGGTATAACCGTAGGCATAACCTTCAACCCCCGTAGGCATAGATCTAGGGCATCGCCACTTCTGGCTACGGTATAGTACCGTAGGGATAGGCTATGCCTACGGGACATGGCACCTATACCTACGGTACTGTACCGTAGGCATAAGCTGATTTTCTTGTAGTGCATATTACCAGCCAAGGGGGTTTACTAAATAGTTTTTGTTCTTTCTAGGAAAAAGCAAAGTTAAGAATTATTTGGAAAATTACAACAGCTTAAAAAAATGCTTTGCTTCCAATTATGATTTGAGTGGACACAATACAAGGGATTTGCTAATTATTATTGGTACGTAGGATAGGCTAGGTTAAAGAGGGTTTAGGAACCATTTCCGAACTGTCTTACCCAATGCTTGCAGGGATATTGCTCATTATTCCTGGTTTTGAGGATTGACATAAAAAGATGTATTTAGCTGTTTGGCAAAATTCCTATTGTGGTGTGAATTTTGTAGGCTAAAAATGCCTTAAAAGATGATAGCTATAACATTCCTAATAAAACCTTTCTTTTAAGTAAAATAGAAGGCAAAAAGATATTTAGCAAATTTGACTGTAAATCAGGCTTTTATCAAATTAAGATGTGGCCTGAAGACGTTAAGTGGCAATCTTATGTTAAAAAAGACAACGGATGGTTTGTCAATACAGTTAACGCTGTGGCAAATTATTTTCATAAATTAAGAGACACTAAAAAATATAATTTTTACTGTGTTTTTAAAGGCACTATTCCAGGAATATATAAAAGCTACCCTGAGGCTATGGTAGGCGGTGTAGGAAATGTAAAAGATCCTTGGTACAAAGGAACCATAACATTTCAAGAAGCCACCACTTTAATGCAGACCCATTACGGCCCCAATTATTACATTAGTCCAGACTGTCAAGATAGATCTCTTTCAGAAACTTTAGCAGACTGTGAAAATTGCAATACTTTAATTAGACACCATAATATTTTAAAATCAAGAATAGACCATTTGCTTTTAGAAAAATCACATTTTGATATACAAATAGCACAACTCAAATCCCAGATACAAGTAGCAGAACTAGAGGCAAATGACTGGAAACAGAGGTATACCACTCTCCTTTCCACCAGACAACAGACATCTAAACCCAATGTTTCGGGTAATAAAGGAACATCTAGTCTGGATTCACAGGCATCCAGTAAAGACAAATCAAGTCCTGTTATAGTTGGTAATTTACTCAAAATTACTGAAAATCCCATGTGTTCGGGAGAAAAAACACCTAGTCCAGTATCACAGGCTACTAGTAAAGACTCCTCAAGTCCTGATATAGTTGGTGTTTTACTTAAAAACACTAAAATCCTTTGAATATGGGAGAATATATTCCTAGTCCAGTTTTACAGGTAGCTGGTAAAGACTCATCAAATCCTGAGACCCCTGTCCATTTGGGTAAAATGGAGTTACGCAAACTTAAAAGCAAAAAGGCAAAAAGACAAGCCCTGGCCATACAAAGTCAGGTTGCCAAAGTACTTGCAGAACTTGTTAATCAGACTTTAGCATCCAAGACAGAAGCGTCTACCAGCAATTTTGATGATTCAATCTTCCAAGACGCACAAAGACAGAGTCCAAGCCCTACAGCTAATTCTGGTGACTCATCTGAAGACCAGACAGAAGAATCTATTGAAAGACCTTTAAAAAAGTAAAGACAGCCATAGCTATCCTAAAATCTCCAGAGGCATTATTACTTCAGACAAATATAAATAGAAGAATCAAGACTTATCAAGACTCAAAAAGCAGCCAAGACCCCACTAAATTTGAATTATTAAGCCAAAGACATTACTAAAAGACAAAGCATCTTTCTTTTGGTAAAGGCAACAGAAGACATTGTCAGAGAAGGCATCTTCCTTTTGAAAAAGAAGACATCGTCGGCAGAAGTACAGCAAAGGATGAAGACAAGAAACAAGGCATCTTAGCTTTTTAGGCCTACTATTTACTTTATAGACTTTAAGACTTTCGTTTAAAGTTTTTTGTTATGTAGTCTCTAAAGTTTATTTGTCTTTTTTCACAGATGTAAAGTTTTAGATAAGCTTTTAGATTTTCTCTGCCTAGAAGTAGAAGGCAGTTTCACTTGTACAGATATGCAAAGTAATCCTTTGAAGAGCAATACAATATTCTCTTTGAAACTTCTCTGCTTCATGCAATCCCACTTCTTCCTGTAAATCATCCAATTATTCAACTCAAGTACACAGCAATCTTTATTTCAAGTAAGTTCATTCTCTAGACTTGTTTAAAATTCTGGGGTGAAAACGCTCAATGGCGAAACACATTCTATGAATTGAAAAGGAACATTTCTAAGTCTAATATGACTAAAAACATCTTAATAATGTTTTGATTCAAAATCATATGGCATTTACTTGGGAAAGAGAGACTCTTTTAAAAAAAAATTTTGTTTTGAAAAATGATTATGCTTACCCCAGGTTTACCTAGATCTAAATCAATTATGCTTCTAAGCGAATTTCCAGAGTCTTCTTTATGGGTTTAACAATTGCCCTAAATTATCTGAATTATTTATGATGTCATTCACTTTGTTGTTCAGACGGATCCTGTCCCATGTGACTGTTTGCAAATTCTTAGAGCATAGTTCGAAGTCTTTACCCACTGCTCTTGCTTTAGTTTCATTTGTCAAACAATATGTATTTGAGTTCAATATAACCTTTAGATGTTCGAATCATGTCCTAGAACGTAGCAATAAACTAAACGTGGCAAACGTTATGGAAGGGGGAAGGAGCAGCATTCTCGGGGACGAGGTACCCAGATTTCGGCACGTCCCAAAAGGGAAAGGAGGATGTGATAGGAAAGTTCACTCCTTATACATCAGAATTACTTGTACATTAGTGTGTCAATATGACACACTAATAAGTACTTGTTCATTTGCAGCCCTACTAAAAACCGGTGTTAGCTTTCATGCATGACTTAGACTTTCATCCATGCTTTTGTCATTGCTAACGTTTCTAAGCTCTTAGCCTGGCTTGACAATGAGACATCACTCAGCTCGACACAACCATGTTGTATGTGTACCAACTTGCTACTGATTCAGTTTAGATTTCTTAGTCCAATATGTGGCAACCCAACTCGGTAGGACGAAAATTTAAATGATGATGATGAGTCACAAACTATTCGCGGTTAGAGTCAAAGTGTGATAATAGTGTCCAATTCAAAAATAAGATGGTCGGTGTCCATTTTAGTACACCTTAAACCTTATTCTTAGAGTACTCATCACTAATATACTAGTTATAGTTAGCTCTTTCGCAGATCAGCTTAAACTTCACCAACCTAGATTTAAGTGTAAATCCACCATTGATACCAATTTTGCCTGGTACAAGTGATGCAGTTAAACGAAATTTGGAGCTGTATTCTTGGTCAATGGATCAGATCTTGATCTAATCACACTCGTATTTGAATGGATTTGCTCGAATATGGTGAGATTTTGTGATTGATCGGAACCCGTCCGGGTCTAGGGCTGCTTATTGACAAATAGAATTGGACAGACAAAGTTGGGTCGGATCCTAAAGATGAATGGAGATTTCCTCTATAAGGGAGCGGTTCCAGATGACTTATTCCACGCTTTAAGAAGGAAGCAAACCACCTTTCTCACTCGATTAGTCAATGACTTTGCACAAAGTTTGAGAAGCTTGATCTTTTGATTTAATTTTTCAATTGTACCCTTTGTCTTCGAATCGAGAAAATAATTTGTAACTGTCTAACAGTACCATATCGACTTATGTGGTGTTAAACCACCAATAACTGTCTAACAGTACCATATCGAGAAAATAATTTGCTGGCAAAAATGCTTAAAAGACAGCTACCCAACCTTAACTACTCATAAAACTTAACTAACGCTATGTATAGACTACCTAAATCGGCAACTTCCTCTCTAAATTCCACATCGCAGCCACGTTAATACCTTCCACAAAAACATTACATATTCATTTCCATCCAAACTTCCCTCATGAGTCATGACGTTCCTTTCTGTCCAATACGCGATATATACACATTGACAAGCAAACACGCATAATTAGGGTTTGTGAGAATTTTCTAAAATTGAACTTCTTACACTGAATTATAAGGTAAGTAATCATCTGAACACTTTGAGTTGGTCGAACTTGAGGCTTGTGATGGTGAGAAAATTTTTGGCATAATAATCCTAAAAAGGACAAAGAACTGCGTGAAATGAACGAAGAAGAGGAGAAACAAATTAGGATGCTACTGAAGGTTAAAAAAAAGAAAAAGAAAAGATGCACGGTGTGGTGAAGATGAATGAACTACTAGTTGAGAAAAATGAAGAGCTTAGGGTAGAAATATACAGCTTAAGCCCATGGGTGTTGGGCCTTTATATTTAGTTTATTTGTTAGGTTAATTTTATTTACATTCTCTATTTTGGTTAACTTTCATTCTCGATGCTAGGACGTTGGTCTCTCAATTTATTTCCCGGGTTTATATTTCTACTATAAAAAAAAATTATTTGGCAAAGTTCGTTGATGACAATGTATATTTTTCTCGAGCGAGCAAGGTCTTTCTGTAGACCTTATCTTTATGAACAACTTTCCCATAATCTTAAACTTCTTGAACATGGCCTTTGTAAACAAGACAAGGAGAATCGTGCTCGAGAAGAATGGCCATGGTTTCAGAATTTTAATGGTCTAATAGCATTGTCAAGGGAAAAAGAAACACTGTGTTTTTCCATATTACTACTAAGAGGAATTTTAGAGTCAGAACTAACTCTTAAGGTTCATTAAAATAGAAGGGGGAAACGCCGGTAAAAGTGCTTTCGTTATTGAAGGTCAATAGCATCGCTTGCTTTCAACAATGATTACGCGCTTGGGTATTGCCTTTTTAGTGTCGATTTTTCTTGCCAGTTTAAGTGACAGTCTATGTCAGTATGGTTTGGTCAAAACATGACAGACCTGATTGGAAGCAATATGAATAGACACTAAAACTGCACAGCAGATGGATTCCCAAAACCAAGCTTATATAAGACTACGAGAGCTGTCTTATTAGCGGTAATATGGAGCATGCGCCATAGCTTGATACTCTTACTCAGGACTTTATCGCACAACAACATTTTGCTTCTTACTTTCCGTGACATAGGTGGCTATTTGGGTGGTGAAATGATGATGTGCGTAGTTGAGATTTTTGTGGTAGTCATTTTAGCTACAACTCACTGTGGATCTGTTTTTTTAGCATCACTTTAACATAATTTGATAGATTTAATTCAGCTATGAAATTGATGCTCGTCGATTGCATAATCATCGATTGGTTTTTCATGTTAAAGTAGGTTAAATGGCTTCTGCTTTGGTGAACAGGGACGTTTCAGTCAACAGGCACTTCTTCAAGGTCATGATGCCTGGTTTTCATACAGAACTTGTATGTCATCCCGCTTTCTCTATGTTTTCGTGTGTGTTAAAAGTTTTATCTTTGGTTAAAAATTTACATGTCTTACTGTATTAAGAATATGTTAGGCCATACCGGTAGCATTTTGGCGATTGCTTACCACATTGAGATTTGAAGCAACTTTAACCAGCCGCAAGGGGTCATGGCTTGTTAAATTGAAGAAGAAGGTTGGCCAAGAGGTTCTTTGCTTCGAAGAGGGTTGGAACGAATTCGTGCAACAACATGACCTCCATCTAGGAGACTTTGTAGTCTTTCAACACATGGGGCAAATGCGTTTTCAAGTCAGCGTGTTTGATCAAAGCACTTGTGAAAAGCCTTTCCCCTAATGTTGAACTCTGAGGCGTAATTAGACAATATTTTAAATTAATCGCATCGGATATGTACATTTTGAACAATGTTGTGAACATTGACTATTTGTTTGATAATTTTAGGTTGTTAATTGTGATTATTGATCGATGATTTGTTAATCGATGATTTTAGATTGTTAATCGTGCATTTGATATATTGAGATTATTGACGGAGGATGGGACCCAATTGGTTTGAATTTTTTATTACAGGTTTGGGCATTAAAAAATTAAAAAAAATTAAAAAATGACTTTAACTTTTAACGACGGATTAATTCCGTCGCTAAACATTTTATCCCGTCGCTAATTTCGTAAAAAGAAAATAAATTAAAGTACGTAAAACAGAATTAGTGACGGATATTCCTTCGCCAAACGTTCTATATTAGACAACGGATTTTATAATTCCGTCGCAAAACTTTTAGCAACGGCCTTTTATACGAGGGACTTTTAGCGACGGTAATTCCGTCGCTAAAAGTTTTAGCGACGGAATATAGGCCTTTAGCGACGGGAAAATCCGTCGCTAAAGACCTTATTCCTTGTAGTGAACAATCTCCACATTTCTCTAGCAGTCTCACAAGCTGAGACTCGATTCTACTCATTTATGTCGAGGCCCCAGCTGATGATGTTCTTAGCTTTATCATCCATGGAGAAAAGCTGGGCCTCATGATTATCCATTTCAAGAATTCCTTTCGGAATCTTGCTTCCATCCGGTCCATCCTTCATAGGAATTATAGGACCATTTTCAACAACATACCATACGTGAGTATCCTGCCTCAGAAAATTCCTCATGCGATTTTTCCAGTAGCTGTAGTTGTCATTTTTCAACAAAGGTGGCCTGGTGGTTGCTGATCCTTCTTCCATAACACGATCTTTAGCTCTTGACGATTAAGTCACAGAAGAATTTCAGAGCACACGGCTCTGATACCACTTGTAGGTCCCTAAATACACCTAGAGGGGGGTGAATAGGTGTTTTACAATTTAGAGTACGAATTTAAAAATTAAGATTACAATGTAAAGACGGATATAACAGTAACAAGTTTAACACAGAGATTTATACTAGTTCGGCCCCACCAGCCTACGTCCAGTCCTCGAGCACTCCACACAAGGGAGACCTACTCGAGCCTTTCACTAAACCAACTAGCTTCGGGTGCTAGCTCAAACCTCAGTACAATATCCGAAACCCTTCCAAGGTTTCCAACAGATTACAAATGAAAAGAGATTACAATTTGAATACAATAAACAGGCTCCTTCTTGAGCAGATAGTACAATGAAAGTTTTAAAGCTAAGCCTTCTTAGGTGGGTAGATCTATATTCTTTCAAGAACAAAACCAAGAAGCTTACACAGAACTTTCTCTAAGGTAAACTCACTCAAAAGATGATTGATCAGAAATAAGAGATTGAGATGAGAGAGTTTTTCAGAGTAAAAATTTGCGCGAGAGAAAAAGGTTATAAATGCTCTAACAGATTCCCTATTTATACAGGAAGGAAATAGAGGACCGTTAGGTAGAAAAACCAAACAAGAAGGATTCGACTGAACCATTTTGGCTTCGACTAAAAAGTCTTGGCTTCGACTGAACCATTTTGGCTTCGACTAAAAAGTCTTGGCTTCGACTGAAAGTCTTGTCTTCGACTGAAAGTCTTGCCTTCGACTAAAAGTCTTGCCTTCGACTAAAATGTTTTGCTTCGACTGAAAGACTTGACTTCGACTAAAATATTTTGGCTTCGACTAAAATGTCTTGGCTTCGACTGAAAGTCTTGGCTTCGACTAAAAGTCTTGGCTTCGACTGAAAGTCTTGGCTTCGACTGATAGTCTTGGCTTCGACTAAAATGTTTTGCTTCGACTGAAAGACTTGACTTCGACTAAAATGTCTTGGCTTCGACTGAAAGTCTTGGCTTCGACTGAAAGTCTTGGCTTCGACTGAAAGTCTTGACTTCGACTAAAACACTTGGTTTCGTTCTTTACTAGAATTTCTGTCAGATCCTTTAAGAAAGGCTTTAAAGAAAGAACTAATCAAGAAAAAAATACACTTCAAGATCTTGCATCTTTATCTGTAGTCCAAAACTTGAGTCCAAACAAGTCCAAGGTCTTTGTCATCCATGTCAAGGTCGTGCAAAGTCTCTGTCATCCATGTCAAGATTATATCTTTGTTTGATTAAAATAAACCTGAACTGTTTTAACTCAAATAATATTGTCAGATTAATGTTAGATAATATAAGTCTGAAATCATCAAAATCAACAAGTCAACAGCAACAACAATGAAGCACAAGTATACTTGAACATGAGGTTCGAAGAAGGATCTGTTTTCGATGCTCCAGTTTTAGATGAAGATGACTGAAGATTGAGTTCTTTTAAGGCTATAAGGCCTCCGCTTAGGCCGGGGTTCGGGAAGGTCGGAACTAAGTGTCTGGTCCGTGCCAACCATTTTCTGGTCCAAGTTGCAGACAATGATCTGCACCACTATGACGTGAGATCCTCAGCTGTGCACCTTTTTTTTGTGTGTGGGTTTCCGTGGTGCGTGGATGTATTACGATAATACTTCCTCGCTAATCATGTATTGTGTTAGAGACTTTCTTTCTGCGGTGCCGTCCGCTTTATAGTATGGCGGATCTGGATAGAAACAGAAAAAACTTTTTGCTGGGCCGTCCGCTCTACTATATAGCGGACGGCCAAGCAGAAAGACAGATCGCCAACTCTTAGTTTTTTCTCTCCTAGGTCCGCTATATAGTATAGCGGACAGCCCCGCAGGGAGAGAGTCTCCAACACTTAGTTTTTTTTTCTCCTATCTATGTCCGCTATATAGTATAGCGGACAGCCCCGCAGAAAACATGACCAAGCATAAAGGTGCACAGCTGAGGATCTTACGTCATAGTGGTGCAGATCATTGTCTGGAACTTGGACCAGAAAATGGTTGGCACGAACCTGACACTTAGTTCCCACCTTCCCGAACCCCAGCCTAAGCGGAGGTCTTATGTCCGCTATATAGTAGAGCTAGACGTTGTAGCGTAATGCAGTTTTAATAAATTGGCGCCCGAAGACTTGTTTTAGCGACATTGTAGCATAATGCTGTTTTAATAAATTGGCGCCCCGAAGACTTGTTTTGGCGACAGAATCAACAATCTCAATATCGATAAATAACGTACGATTCACAATCAACGATCGTTCGCTATCGAGGGAATCTCAAACGACACAATTAAGCACAATTAAGCGAGAAAAAAATTGGAAACATAATGAACAAGAACATAAATTAATTTATTAATAATAAATTAGGGTTTACATTGGGGGAAAGAAATTTTTTCACAAGTGCTCCGATCAAAGATTACAACTTGAATATCCCACCACCCAAGGTGTTCAAACACTACAAAGTCCCCGAGTTCGAGGCCATGCTGGCGCACGAAGACGTTCCAACCCTCTGCGAATTGCTTTTTTTTGGGTCGGCCGGGCTTCAGCTTGATTTCAACCTGCCATGCTCCCTTGCGGCTATATAATCTTGCACTGTCATGAATTGTTGTAAATTGATTGGTCAAGGCTTCCGGTATGTCCTAAAAAACACAATACAAAAAATAGGTTAGTTTTTAACCAAAAGATCAAACTTTTAACACACGAAAATACAGAGAAAGAGGGATGGACTACAAGTTTATTCTCAAACCCTGGTATCATGACTTTGAAAAAGTGTTTGCCTGCCAGGTGCAAGTTGCCAATAAAATCGTAGGTGGTCTCTGATCCAGAAGCCATCGAGGTCGACGTTGAAGGGAGGACGGTTTATCGCCGGAGTTGTGGGTCACCGGAGATGTGGGTTGCCGTAGATGGGGTAGCGGCCTGGGTTAGATGTTCGAGACAGACAGAGTGCCCTCAGCGGACTGATAATAGCTGATTTCCCGATATGATTAATATATATAATAGGATAGAGTTATCCGCTACATTGTATAGCGAACATAAAAGAATACCAAAAGTTTTTCTGCGAAGACGTCCGCTACATTGTATAGCGGACATAAAAGAATACCAAAAGTTTTTCTGCGATGACGTCCGCTACATTGTATAGCGGACATAAAAGAATACCAAAAGTTTTTCTGCGATGATGTCCGCTATATTGTATAGCGGACATAAAAGTTTTTCTGCGATGCAGTCCGCTACATTCCGCTATATTGTATAGCGGACGGGGCTGACAAAATTTTTTTTTAAGACTTTAGATTTGATTCAATGGCCTCTCATAGGTCCATTTTTTAAAAATTCCAGTATTTGGTCAAAAAATTATCCCTCCAAAAATTATTACAAATGCCAAACTTATACAAAAAATTAAAGGTCCATTGTAGCTTGTTTGTCCTCATCTTCGGCGTCACCTTCTTCCCCGTCTTGCAAACCCCCTGAACTTATCCCCAGTGCCTTGTAATGGTTCCGCTCGTCGTGGTCGATCATTTTGTTGCACAATGCACACCTTCGCAGCTTTTTAGGTTGAGTTGCCGTTTCAATAGAGCTTTTTATCCGCGTAGATCTCTTGCGGCCATTCGTTTGCGATATAATTGGATAGAACGGCCGGATATCATTGTCGTCTTCCTCCCCCGGCTCGTCATCTTTTGATCCCGTCGTAGGCTCGGTGTCAATCGCATTGGTGACTGAAGCTGCTTCCAACTGGTCGACGATGGGCTCTTGCTGCTGAGCTACCTCGAGGAGATGTTTATAACCGACCGTTGTAGCAGCAGCCTTTACGGACAAACGGGTGAAACTCGTCACCAGATGATTATACCGCAACGTCTCCGATTCTTCAAAGTCAGTATACGGGTGCTCCGGAAAGGCAATGGTACCGTGCAACCTGTTAGCACCTTTCGTTCACCGTGGCAAGACGTATTTATCGGGGATTGTCCTGATATTCTTCTGGGTGAAAAATCACAGAATGTGTCTACACAGGATGGCATGGAACTCAAACTTCTTGCAAACACATGTCACCAAGTCTGTCAATGTGTCGTGGCTCACCGTATACATTCTGCGCAACTTCTCAGGAACGAGGTCATTCACGAGCGAATAAACCTTGTACTCACGCGTAGACTTTTCTGCTACCTTGTTTATACAGTATCGTCCCGATTTTTACAGCTCTACTTGGTATAGCAAGAAGATCTCCTTCGTATAGACTTTGGCACCGTTCAGCTCCAGCGGGGTCTCAAGCAACCTTCTCCTCTGTTTGTACGTGGTTGCAAAGTCTGCAGCCCTTTCTTTCATGAACAACGACGTAACAGCTTTCTGTGCGGATGTGACGAAACTCTTCAAATTGGTAGCTGTACCCACGTAACTATCGAATGTGGCATTCATAGATTCACTCCTGCCCGTCACTTTCATGCCCGCAGGAAAATGCCTCCTCGTGTAAATGCCAATCCAATGCTCTTTGAGCTCGTACAAGTGCTGGAGCCACCCGTTGTCTTGCAATGAGTAATCCTCAACAAGCTTTTCCCACCTCTCCTCAAATTCCTCAATCGTTAACGACTTGCTAACGCACGTGTCAAAATCATGTTTAAAGTCTGGAAACTTTGCGTACACGTGATGCAAATGTTCAGGGTATTTGTTGCTTATGTGCCAAGTGCACAAGTTGTGTCGAGTATCTGGGAAGACGGTGGCAATAGCCTTCTTCATTGCCAAATCTTGATCGGTGATGATAACGTTGGGTGCTTTGAAGTTCATGGCTTCCAGCCACACACTAAACAACCATTCAAAAGAACTCTCGCTCTCGTCCCTTAACAAGGCGAACTCGAACAGGATGGAGTGATAATGATGATTGACCCCCATGAAAGGGGCAAACGGCATCGAGTACTTGTTGGTACGGTATGTGGTGTCGAAAGTCACGACATCCCCAAAATGCTTATAAGCAAGCCTCAAACGACCGTCGACCCAAAAAATTGTGCTAACTCGATGCTCGTCGTCAAGTTTATAATCGAAGGTAAATTACGGGTCCTCCATCTGCATCCCCCTCAATAGGCTCATTGTGGCTTGAGCATCATTGAGGTCATACACGGCTCGTCTATGGGTTCGGACCGCGTTACGAACATGTGTCGTGTTAAAGTTTAAATTTTGAATTCCCCCAGCCTGTTCAGCAAGAACATTAATCATGTCGGTAGGTCCTTGCCGCACATCGCTCATTGTGTGAATGAGGCTCCTCGCGACCTTACCCATCTTCTTGTGCTGATGCATCTGACTCACCTTAGAAGGGGTTACTAACGGGTGATTGTGTGCCAGTTCCAGGCAGCTAATAAGCCAATGATCTTGCTTGGCTTTATAGCTTACGAACATCTTGACCTGGCAATTCGTTCGCGCAAAGAAGTCCTGTCTTCTCCGCGAATATCCTATTTCATCATCACTGTCATCGTTGCCTACGCGTGTCTCATTTTGCACTGGGTTTCTGCCCCTATAGCACTCGTATAAGCGAGAGCATATCTTTTTCGTTACGTTGCTCGTTCTTGAAGTCTTTATTCTAATGCCAAATCCAACCCTCAATGAATACGCTCGGAAACATTCTCCAGCTTCCTCCAATGTTTGAAAGGTTCGTCCTAGATACGGATCACTAGCATCTATGGGGGTGTTGGAGCTCGACACGAAATCAGACATTGTGAAACAGCTCCCTATATGTAGAAATATAGACTACGCTTAACAATCAAATGACATTTTCAACTGAAAATATTACCTAAAAATTATCTTGACGAATAGACAAATTTAAGATGACAAATATACCATATACATAATCTCAAAAGTCTCCCATTTTGCTAATTATAGATTTATTGAACATAACAAATTAAAATTACTAAGATAAATAGACAAATTCATCATGCCAAAATACAACAAACGTATCTCAAAAAATTTGAATTTAAATAGGATAGATGTGCCGAAGTTAGCGCCCCTAAAAAAAATCAAAATTAACTACAATAAACTTCTTTAAAGTTAACAAATTAATTTCTAGAACATCATAAAAAATCTATATTTTTTTGCCCAAAAAATATATATATATACTTTATCAGTCAATCCACCTAGAAAATATTTGAGATCAGAAACTTACCTTGCTTGACTGAAGAAGATTGAAGCAAGTTTTACTCGAAGCTTGAGGGGAGCCGAAAATGGAAGCAAGTGAATCCGAAGGAGAAGAAAATATTGCCGAAAGAGCTGAGAATCAGGGAACTTTGGGGTATAAGGGAAATAATGTTCGCGATACTGTATAGCGGAAATTATTCCCGACACTCTGACACGTGCAAAAATAAAGTCCCTGAAATTAGGTCCTGACAGGTGTCAGCCTAGGCGAGGTCCGATACACTGTATAGCGGATACCTTTTTTGCCGTCTCGTGTCAGGACATCAATATCGTCCGGGATACAGTATAGCGTACGGTGTGGAGGGGCAAAAAGGTAAAGTGTCAGCCTGGGGGACGTCCGCTACACAGTATCGCGGACGTCTTTTTGCTGTCTCCCATCAGGACTTTAATGTCCTCCGCCGTACAGTATAGCGGACAGGCGCGGAGGGGCAATAAGGTAAAAAAAACTCATCCGCGATACTGTATGGCGGACGATTGACAGCTTTCGAAAAAGAGGCGATCTGGGCCGTCCATCTTTCGGGATGGACGGTCAGATCGCGCTTGCAACTTCTCCTATTTTGCTAACGCTCTCAACGGATCAGCTCCTTATATATATATATATATATATATATATATATATATATATATATAGAGAGAGAGAGAGAGCGAGTTGAAGAAAGGGATCGGATATCGTGTTTCAGAGGAGGATTTCATAAGGTAACCATAACTTAATGATAAGTTATATGTGATATTGATTGAGGTCTCCAGCGACAAGCGTTAACGATATTTTTAGAAATTTTTAGCAACAATTTTCGTACTCTATTGTTAACATTGATATTATATTAGCAACTTTTAACGACCATTTCTACACATATCTAGTAACAATGTGCATAATTAATATTTTATCGACAATAATTAGCGATGATTTCTATACTTAGCATTGATATTTTCATTAGCAACTTTTACCGGCCATTAGTGTAGCGGAGTTAGTTTTAAATATAAATTTAAATTAGGGACTATTGAATAAAAAAGATATTACATCAAATCTAATTTTGAGGCAAGTCAACTCTCTAATTTTGGTAGCAAAATTAGAGAGGGAACAAGGGAGAGAAAACAGGAGAAATTTGAGCCTTTTGAATTTATTGCATTTTTAGTTAAAAAAAAGAAAGAAAGAAAGAAGTCAGATTTAAGAGAATAGAGGGAGAGACATTTCGGTTACGAGAGAGAGAGAGAGAGAGAAAGAGAGAGATAGATCGCTTACTAGAGAGAGAGAGAGAGAGAGAGAGGGAGAGAGAGAGAGAGAGAGAGAGAGAGGGATTGGATTAAAGAAAGAGTTGGGGAATCGGATATCGTGTTTCAAAGGAGGATTTTATCACCCTAAGAACCATGCAATTTCTGTGTGTGTATATATGTGTGTATATATATACACGTTTTTCTTCATAAAACCCCGAAAATTTGATCATGGATCTTATATTGTTGTTAAAAAATGTATTAGGGTGTTAGAGGAAGGAATTAGAGCAAGAAAAATGAGAAACAACGAAGTAAAAATGGAGAAAATCGAAACTAGGATTTGCTGTGTAAGCTGCTCCAAGAGGACGAAGAACAATACCCAAACGCCGTGCGTGGGGACGCGTGGGGTAGCCTCCTGTCAATTTTCTTGCCAAATTGTTTTTTTACAGTCACAAAGTTATTTCAATTCTAGAATTTCTGAGAAATTTTCAGAATTTTCTGAAATTGTTTGATATTTTTTATATTTTACGAAAGTTTGAAAATTCTAAAATCTTGTTGAACTATTTAAAATAATCATTTAATTCTGAAAATTTTTCTATATTGTTCATATGATTCTAAGATGTTCCAGTTCCAATTTCAGAATTTTCAAAGGTGATTTGCTATGATTTCTGAATCACATTTGTTTGGGCAAAATGAATAATTTAATAATAGTTTTAATGATTTTCGACCTAATTTTAGTTTCTGTATTTTTCTTTCATATTGTAAGGCTACTATAAAAATTATGGGATTTGTTTTTACCATGAAATACTAATAGCTATTTTTGGGCTATTCTGATATTTCAAGGAATTATTTTAATTAAAAAATATTCAAAATTTCAGGAAATTCATATTTTGAATTTTTATAATGTTTTAAGCTATAGTAGTGTTTTATTAGAATTTATTTTAAATTTTAGGATATCTTAATGCCTTATAGAGAGTGCGGGGTTATTAGTTAAGTTAGTCGTCTGAGGGATCGATTTTGTTTTGGTTTAGGTTTAGGGTGTCGGACGAAGTAATTAGCATAGAATTTATAGTGTTATGAGGCTAGAATTTGTTCTAATAAGTAAGTTGTCAATTTAGGTTAAATCTAGGAATTTGAACAAGTTGAATAGCAGCATATTGAGGTAAGGGATTTCTATCCAAATCCTAATTAATCAAATTGATCTCCTGTATATTTTATTCTGATTTGTCATCGATATTCTTTGAACACTCTAATACTGATACAAGAATGTTTTAATGCCTTGAAAACCTTTTGTCGAGCCTTAAAACGTTCATTAAAAATCTTATCGATGCTCATTATTCATTACTCATCGAGTATCGGTTCATTCATTGAATTAGCGATCATTGTATTCGGTATATTGACATGAGATTTTGCATTGGTGTGTTTTGGCGGGAGCTGATGTGTATTGGAGGAATTGGTGTATATTAGTGTAGGCTAGTACATTGATGGACTAGCCAGTGTGCATATGCATATGTAGTTACCAGTGTTAGTGAGCAACGCCTCTGTGGCTTTCCTGAGTGATTACTCTGCACAGCGTGTGTGGTTTCGCAATTGCTCATGTTCAATATCATCTGTAATTGTTTGCATCCTACCAAAAAGTGTTCTTATTAATATATGATCGAACTAGCTATGATCATTTTGAAACTCTTGGAAAACCATCATCGAATTGCATTTGTAAATTATTTCGCAAATCCTATTTTTGAGCAACCTTATTGAGTTCTCAAAATGTAACACCCCGATTCTTTTAGCGACACTTAGTATAGCGGGTTATCTAACCAAACCATTAAAATTGTTTGAGCACCTAAACTATAGTAAATAATTTATTTTGGACTATTTCGTAATAATAAAAAGTTGTGGTTGCATCTTTTAATAACTAACGAAACTTTAGGGGTTCTTTTTGGTAATTGTCTTTTTAGGGTTTTACATGTATATATAGTCGTATACTATACATCAGCCGTTCCCTTCCCCACACCCGGTTCTCTGGTTTTACGATCAAGTGAGATAGAGAGATACAGAGAGGTATAGAGAAAGGATCAGCAGTGAGAGAGCGAAGGAAGGAGATGGGAGAAGGGTTCCGGCGAAGTTTCCGACAATAGCAATTATTTTCCGGTAAGTTTTCTGGCAAATTGTTCTCAGATTTTTCAATTTTATGGGTGTGTTTTTGGATATGCCGAGAGATGTATGCGAGTGTGCATGAAGTGGGGGCATGGCTGCCGTCGTGTGCGTGCATGTGTGGGTTTGAGGGAGCTGTGAGGTTTGATGTTGGCCGTGGAAGGGGGCAGTTTGCACCTTGTGGGTTTTCGGCCATGGCATCCATTAGATTGGCGTGTGACAGACAGAAGAACAACCATGTGGTTGTATGAGGCGTGGGTGTAAAGTGTGGTTGGTGTTATGGGTGGGCCGCCCAGCATGGGTACATATGTTTTTTAGTGTGTTTTGGGTGTAAAGTGTGGTTATATGTGTAAGGGGAAAAGGGAATCACGGCAGTGGGTTAGTGTTGGTTGGTTGTATGAGGTCATGTATTGGATAAGAGAAGATCTAGAGAGGAAGGTGACAGGAGCAAGATATGCTCCGTGGGTATGCATAGGCAGAGTGCTTTAATTTGGGAAGTGTTATGGTGTTTTGTAAATCAATGGGTGTAGGGAGATATCCATGCATGTTGTTGTGTGTTTTAGTGTGTGAGCTGTGAGGTACGTGGGGTGGTATGTGTTGTGAATGGAGTGTGTACAGGTTATGGAGTTTGTGTGTGCATAAAAGTAGTGAAAATGGGAGGTGGTGCAGCTGTGTAGTGGTGAGGTGCTGTGAGCATGTGTGAGTATAAATGGTGAGTTGTGAGCCTGTATAATGTGTGTAAAATGAAAGAAGAAGGGAGACCCACTGCTGTGTGGCAGTGGGCATGGCAGGATAAATATAAATATATGTGGGTTTGTATCAGGTGGGAATATGTGAGTGTGAGTGTGTGTGTGTAAGTGAAGATGTGTAGATAATAGTGGGTATAATGGTTGGATGAGGGTGTATTAGCGAAGTGTGGGTCTGCTGTGAGACGTGGGTCTGCTGTGTGTTAGAGAGTCATGGAAGTGGTGCAGAAGAGGAGATGAAGAAGAAGAGAAGTGCGGATTGCGTATCGGGTTAGCCTTAAGTTCGGGACGTGTATATGTTAGCGCACGCTTATCATTAGCACGTGAAAATTTACAGTATAATATGTTAGATTTTGGAGCCTTTAAACCCAGAAAATGTTCTGGGAAAAATTAGAGTAATGTCTTTATGGTATAAATAAGACTCAGTTTGAATTTGATGATTTTTGGAGTTGTTTTGCTACGATTTCCATATCGCATTGGTTTTAGCAAAATGAAAAATCTAAAAATATTTTTTATGTCTTTTAAATTCTGATTTCAATTTCTATAATTTTTATATATACTTTAAAGTTCCTATAAAAATTATGGGACTTATTTTGCATCTGGAAGTAATTATGGCTATTATTGGGTTTTTATTGTATTTAACCAAATTATTTTAATTCGAAAATATTCAAAAATTCAGAAAATGCATATTTTGACTTTTAATAATGTTTTAAGCTATAAAAGTGTTTTAGTACAAATTATTATAAATTCTAGAGAGTCGGTACCCGTTAAGGAGTGTATAGGATTTTCGATCAGGTTGGCCGTGTGCGAGAACCGTTTTGAGTGCGCGATTTCGGAGAGAGTGGGTATGCAGTGGGTGGTCGATATTAGGGTTTCTAGTCTATTAGACATAAATTGTGTTCTAACAATTAAATTATAAATTTAGGTTGATTCAGAGAATACTGATCGAGGTTGGTGGCATCGCTTAGCTTGGATCGAGGTAAGGAATTCTATCCGAACCCTATTTCGACATTCTGTTTTCAAATGCTTATAGAACAGTTTTACAAACTAAATTGATTCCATTTTATGCTGATATAAAAGATGTTTTGAAACTGTCCATGAAAGCCTAACTTGAACCTTAAGCGATCGTTTGGAATTCTTAATTTGTTTATTCTCATCTGTTTTATCGATTCAATTATCATAAAATGTTTTGAAATTTATTTATTGTTTCTCAATGTTGACATGAGTTAGTAACTTGGGAGCCATAAGGATGGTCTGTATTGTTGGCGTTATAAGGATGGTATGTTGGATGGGTTTAACTAGTACCTAGATGGACTAGTCAGTGTACATATGCATATGTAAAGCGATCGAGCACTGCCGGGGTGGCTTTGCTTCTGTACTGCTCATGTTCAATGTTTCCTGTCTATGTTTTATTGCACTTGAACTGTTTTGAATATTATCCATTCATGCTTTATTATATCCGAAGTGTTTCAAATGCCTATTATTTAAGGGATTGGGTTGAATACTCATCCCTATGTTTATATCGTATTGTAGTGATTTCATCGAAAGCAAAATCCCTCAAAAAGTTGTTGTTGGACTTGAATGTAAAATCGTTCGTTTTGTTCATCTTTGTCTAAGTGTTGTATTTCATTGAAAATACTCTTCAAAAGTTTTATATGAAAAATCGTCTGAATCGTTTTCTTATTTTTAAATCTTTGATCGACCTTACTGAGCTCTCGAAAGCTCACTCTCCTTTGACTTCCTTTTTGCAGGTGATAACCAGCTTTAGGTAGAGGTTGCCTATGTGGATTAGAGTCAAGCAAGGAAAAAGAGAACTTTAAACTTTAGCCTTGGTAATTAGAACCCCTACTTGGGTTAATATTGGTATTTGAGATTTTCAGACTTAGATTTCATGTTTTATTGATGATATTAGGACTATGATTAATTGATTGTTTAGTTGCTCTGAAAAGCTTGTGATATTATTTTGATGAGTTTAAGGATATCCTGTTTTAGTGTAAGTGATTGAGTGGGTGTTAACGTTCCGAAAATTCCAGGATGTTACACAAAAGCTCAATCACGTTTGACTTCCTTTCCGTAGGTGATAACTAACAATAGATCGCATTGGGTATGGATTAGAGCCGAGCGAGGAAAATTGAATATAAGTTTTAGTGTTGTCCATTAATAGAGCCCCTGCATGGGTGAATATGGTTATTTGAAAACTTTCAGACTTAGATTTGGTATTCATTAATGACAATCTACTAAGAGTACAATTTAATTGAAGATTTAGTTGCTCTGATGATGGTTATCCATTTTAGTTATGGGGATATTATTGTCTTGGTGTAAATGACCGAGTGAGTGTTAACATCCAGAAAATTTCGGGATGTTACAGTTGGTATTTTCGGGATGTTACAGTTGGTATTAGAGCATAGGTATATGATTATGTAGACTTAGAAGCGTGTGAGGGAAAGCATAACCATTGACAAGAGAGTTAGGGAAAAATTCAATAACTTAGTTGAACCGTAGTAGGACTATATATGAGAGTGCGTAGCGAAAGCATAGTGGTTACATCCTTTGGTTTGAGGCATTGATGTATAAGTACTTATAGGAATTGGCTGAATATTTCGAGGAGAACAATCTCTGGTACGTTCAATTTCAAGGACAAAATTTTTAGGAGGGGAGAATGTAACAGCCCAAAATCCGAGGCTAGTTTTATATATATATATAAATCCTACCTGATTATTTATTGGATCTTTAACGACGAATGGGTGAGCATTAATCTTTATGATCTTTAGCGACAAATTTTTTGGACACCATAAGTTATAACTTAATGATAACAGTTATAGATATTATTTTTAAAAACTTTTAGCGACAATTTTTGTATTCTATCGTTAGCATTGATATTATTTTAGCAAATTTTAGCAACCATATCTACTCATATCTAGTAACAGTGTGCAGAATTAATATTTTATCGAAAACAATTAGCGACAATTTTTATACTTAGCATTGATATTTTATTACCAACTATTATCGACAATTAGAGTAGCGGGCATATTTTTAAATATAAATTTAAAATGGGGACTATTGAATAAATAAGAGATTACATCAAATCTGATTTTAAGGTTAGTTATCTCTCTAATTTTGGGGCAAAATTAGAGAGATAACAAGGGAGAGAAAACATGAGAAATTTGAGATTTTTGAATTTATTACATTTTTAGTTAAAAAAAAGAACGAAAGAAAGAATTCAGATTTAAGAGAACTGAGGGAGAGACATTTCGTTACTAGAGAGAGAGAGAGATAGATAGATAGAGAGAGAGAGAGAGAGAGAGAGAGAGAGAGATTGGATCGAAGAAAGAGTTGAGGGATCGAAGATCGTGTTTCAGAGGAGAATTTTAAAAGGTAATCTCTAAGAACCGTGCAATTTATGTGTGTATATATATGTGCATATGCCTACGTATGTATATACATGTCTTTCTTCGCATAAAATCCCCCAAATTTGATCATGGATCTTATATTGCTGTTATAGAATGTGTTAGGGGTTATAGGAAGGAATTAGAGCAAGAAAAACGATAAAAAAATGAAGCAAAAAAGGAAACAAATCAAAACTAGGGTTTGCGATGTAAGCTGCTGGAAGAAGACGTTGAACAGTACCCAAGCGCCACACATAGGGACGCGTGGGGTAGTCTCTGGCCACTTTTTTGGCCAATTCTATTTACAGTCACAAAGTTATTTCAATTTTAGAATTTTTGAGAAATTTTTAGAATTTCCTGATATTTTTTATATTTTGCGTAAGTTTAAAAATTTTAAAATCTGTTTGGACGATTTAAAATAATCATTTCATTTTTTTTGTACTGTTTATATGATTCTACGATGTTTCAGTTCCAATTTCAGAATTTTCAAAGGTGATTTGCTATGATTTGTATTTGCGCAAAATGAATAATTTAATAATAGTTTTAAGGATTTTCTTGACCTGATTTTAGTTTTTGTATTTTTCTTCCATTTTTAAGGCTACTATAAAAATTATGGAATTTTTTTTGACCTAGAATTTTTAATGGCTATTTTTCGGGTTTCTTCTAATTAAGGAAATTATTTTTAAATATTCAATATTCAAAAATCAGATATTTAGTATTTTGATCTTGTATACTATTTTAAGCTATAAAAGCTTGCCTGTCTCGCATGGGCACATCCCATCGTTCTACTGAATTTAATAGGCCAGACTTGCACGGGGCTCCTTTTGGATAAATCGTCTGCGGTTAGCCCAAGCCGATAATGAGAGAGCAGGTGAGCTGACCTATGCACATATTTTATCCATGAAATCGTCTTAACGAGGGCCACCTCACTCTGGAACCACACTGCTGCCCGCTGCCCTTCGGGCACAGCCTCTTCTCTAAGAACCCATTCTTACAGAATGGGTTTATTGTGAATTTTGAAGTGTGGTTAGGTATTGGGGTTGTGTTAGAGTTTCTAACTAGTTTTGGCTATCTATGCGAACTATTGCAAATTGGATTATTCTGACCATCGTGTAAGCAGTTAATATTGGTCTTATGACTTTGTAATTTAGACAATGTTCTAACAACTGTGCTGCCCCAACTTAGGTTACTCAGAGGACTTTGATCGATATCATTTAGTTTCTCTTAACTTGGAGCTAGATAAGAAATTTCTATCCGAAACCTATTTTCTCGAATTTGATTTCGTAAAATTTTATTCTTAATTGTCATCAAAATTATTTGAACTCTGTTATATTTGAGGTGAGCATATACTTTTGTCTTTAAAACCCTACTTTGAGCCTTAACCGTTCGTTAAAAATTCTTAATGATGCTCATTATTCATTACTCATCGAGCATCTTTATTCATTGAAATGGTGTTTATTGTATTCGGTATATTGACATGAGATTTTGCATTAGTGTGTTTTGATAGAAGTTGGTGTGCAATGGAGGATTTGATGTGGGCTAGTACCTTGATAGACTAGCCGGTGTACATGTGCATATGTAGTTATTAGTGCTAGTGAGCATTGCCTGTGTGGCTTTGCTGAGTGATTACCCTACACAGCCTGTCTGGCTTCGCAATTGCTCATGTTCAATATCATCTGTAATTGTTTGCATCGTACCTAAAAGTGTTCTTATAGATATCTGATCGAACTAGTTGTGATCATTTTGAAACTCTTAGAAAACCATCATCGAATTGCATCTGTAAATTATTTCATAATTCCTATTTTTGAGCAACCTTATTGAGTTCTCAAAAGCTCACTCTGGTTTGACTTCCTTTTCGCAGGTGATAACCAACAATAAATCGCATTGGGTACGGATTAGAGCCGAGCGAGGAAAATTTAATTTAAGTTTTAGTATTGTCCATTAGAGGCCCTGCGCAGACATAGATTTGGTATTCATTTATGACAATCTACTAAGAGTACAATTTAATTGACGATTTGGTTGCTCTGATGATGGTTGTCCATTTTGGTTATGAGGATATTATTGTCTTAGTGTAAAAGATCAAGTGAGTGCTAGCGTTCCGAAAATTTCGGGATGTTATAGTTGATCAATGGTGTGAGCCATAAATGGAAAAGGAGAAAATGCTACATATTTTTAGATGGAATATTGGTAAAAAGTTCATTCAATTGTTACTAAGTAAATAAATGATGAAAAATATATTTCTTGAATGTTTAACTTCTTAAGCTCACTTTTTTTGGTACAAAAATAAAATTAGTACGAGGATACTTTGGAATAAACTAAAAGTATTATTTGCTATGGAGTAATTTATTATTTGTGGCATATTTACTTTTTGAATACTTTATTCTGTACCTTCAACATTAATATTGGTAATAATTTCGAGTGCAAAAAGGATATTAAACTATAACAAAACTATATGCGCATGTGATTTAACTATAATTTTCTACTTATGTCTCGCCCACCAAATTTCAAATTCATAAGAAACAAATATAATTTTTTAAATTTTTTTTTGTATATGCATAAGTATGATAATTAGGCATGAATTTTTTTTTCTCCGTTTGACATCTCTTTCAATCAAATCACATAGTAATATAGTATTTTAAAATACATGTTAATTTTGTTTTCTCCGTTTGGTTGTGAATATCCTCACCAACAACATATTAGGCGATCTTGACATGACTGTACAAACGATATTCACTAGATTCTAATACATAACAACTAAAAGAGGATACAAAGAAATAGAAAATAATCATGTTAGTGAAAACTAGATATCTTTCCATGCAGTAGTTCTAGATATATTGATATAATGTATTAGTATAGTGATGCATCAAAATGAAATACAATTTCAATATTTTACACAATTGCCGTCAATATGATTATAATCGTCTTAAGTAGTTGATTGATTTATTTATGATATTTATATGCATGAGTCATTTCAAATATTATGTCTTATCGTGTATATATCCATTACCCCAGTGAGAGTAATTTCATTTGTTATTTTTCTAACTTAAAATACAATCGAGTATGATATAAATATTATTGACGAGAAAATCAATTTTACATCTCAACCCGACTAAATTACATCTGAATCCATGCACGTGCACGGATCCGATGCATGGATCCATTAGTTAGTATAGTATAATAATAATAATAATAATCATCATTTTTGTCTATTTATTTAGCCAATGAACGTAACCAAATATAGATAGATGAGAAGATAGAAACATTTAGTTGACCATACCAAGTATTTAGTCCTCGTTTGAATAATGACCACACCAACCATTTTGTCCTCTTTACATGTTATTACAATAGAAAAAAGATCATCTGTATAATTTTGTCCTCGTCTGAATAATGACCATAAAAACAACAATTTTATAATGTGATAGTAGTGAACAATCTGATACCAGGTTCCCCTTCTTTTTTATTTTCCGGGAACACTGCGAACAATTTTAACGTGGCATAATAATAATACAAAATCATGATCAGGGATGCTTTGGGCCTTATCTTTTGCCGAGACACAAGGGAATTCTTTATCTACCTGTCTAGCCAAGCAGAGTAGCAGACGGACTCCGCTCCTTAAGTTTTGACGTACTGCAGTCCCATAGCTTTATGTGCTCGTCCAACCAAGTAGACTCCTTAAGCTTTATCGGACTTCGGCCCCTTAACTTTGTATGCTCGTCTATTCAAGCAGATAGACTCTGGGTCCTTTAGCATTGTCGGACTCCGGCTCCTTAGCCTCATTTGCGCATCCAGTCGAGCAGATGGACACACAAAAAAAAAAGGGTCTTTAGCGGCAGTTTTTTGTCGGTAAAAACTCGAATTCCGTCGCTAAGGAATTTTACCGATCAAAATTTCTATTGGTAAAAGTCCGTTAGTAATAACCCATTCGCTAAAAGTTTAATGACGGAATTATTCATTCTGTCGGAAAAAAAAAAAGTTTACTTCTACTATCAAAATTAATTATTTTTAAGGACAGAATATTCCGTCGCTAAAGATATTTTCTCTATTTTTTCCTAATTTCTATGTTTTTTTTAAAGAATTGTAAAAAGACCTTTAGCGATGAAATTGCGTCACTAAAAGTTCGATAGTAAAAATAAAATTAATCAAATTTTTTTTTTAAACCCAAACATGTTTCCTGTAATTCAATTTGCACAAACAATTTATTCCACCCACATTCAACCTCAATCAACCAGCCTGTCAGTAAATTTCAATGGATATATATACTATATACAAATGCATACCATGTGCGAGCTCAGTCATCATCTAAAGCGGCATCTTACTCGTTGTCGTCCCTTTTTTTTCAGCCGCTTTATAGGCAAGCAACTTGAAGACGTAGTTCCTCCCTACATCAAAAAGATGGACAAAACACTCTCGTTATTAATTGTATATTAACATTTAACCAATTATAAGTTGGCTTGTAAGCGTACACCACTACACCCGTGCATAACAAAGCAAGGATTTAGGACATAAAAGCTAATGATTCCACTCCAAAAAATACAAGGAAAATAATTAATTATATTAATAGAAATACATTAACCAAAGTCAGACATTCTCATCGTATAACTTAACAGAGAAGTTGTAAAAGATTCTACGAAAGTTTTCCTTATATCACGGAACCAAAACTACATTAACAAGGACATTAAAACTTATCCCAAAAAAAGATTATCAATAACAATATAACCAAGCACAATGGCATACCAAGAGTGTGGTGTCAGTGTAAAAGACATTGAAATCAAACGAATCATTTAGGCATAAGAAAATCCAGTGCCCAAATAATATGCTTAGTTATTAAAGGCTTCCGCAACTAAATTGTCAGTACGATACAGTATAAAAACTTCAAATATCCTTTATGAAACCCATTAGACCAACAAAAAAAGTAATATGAATTAATAAGCATCAAATGTAACTCATTTTTGCCAGGGAGCATCAGCATCAGACCAATGAAATAACCCTCAAGACAATGCACAGCGACAGTAAAACGCAACAGAGATAAAGTGTTACAACATTTATTCAGCCCAGATTCTAGGAGGCTTCGACCTTTAGTTTGGAGAAAATATTCAGTGGTTGTCTAACGCCACGTCATTAGAATATGTGGTGTTAAACTACCATTAATGTCTTTCCAACTCACCAAAGTGATCAGGTGTGGACAATAACAGCGAATCCTGTTAGGTAACCATGATTAATGAAAAATTCAAATTCAAATTTTTACTAAAATTTTAAAAATCCCGCTCACCAATTTTCTGCCATTAATATATTTCCATTTCTTTTTCTCATTTTCTTTCTTCACCTTCATCTTCCTTCTCTTTTCTCTTTCATTTTCACCATTATAGAAAATAAAACATAAAATGTAAAGGTCACATCTCCAACCTAAAGCATCATATTTTCTTCATGACAACCACATATTCTATCACTCAGCTTGAATTTGCCTCGTCTTTTTTTTTTTTTTTGGATCCTTGCTCACTAACTTGAACACATTGTTGTTGTTGCTGCGTATCTAAGTGGCCATTGCCAATTGGATAGTTGTTCAAGACATAACGTCCATAGCGTAGGTCTATTGTCTTACATTGTGTTTTAAGTACACAATGGCGGCGAAGATGTGCTTTGTCCACCGATTCAAGAAGTTCCTCTAGCGATGGCTGTGTTGCGGTTTTCAGATTTTTAGATTTGTTTGATCAAGATACATACCAAATGTTGAATGAATTTTGTTTTAATTAAGGAATTGTGTAGCCATTGATTTGTAAACTTTAGTAGTTCAAAATTTTCTTGTACCTTCAATGTACTTTGAACAGTTATTATTTTAGAAAATCTTCTTAGCTAGTTTGTGGTATTTGTTGCATTAGTTATTATTTCTTCTTTGTGGGTTTTAGTAGTCATCACTCTTAACGATGTTGGTGCACTTGAATCTGGTTGCGTACTTGTGAGTTTATATTTTACTTGTTGAAGATTATGGACAAAATAAGGAGCAGCAGGTTTTCTTTTTTGATTCTGAGTCCACTTTTTATCAAGAGTTCTCTGACCATCCAAGATGACCAAGATCTGTATATAATTGTTTGCTCTTATAAATATGGTATATTCTGCGGGGTGGTTGTCGAAAATTAAACGAAAGAGAATGAAGATGAAAGAGAAGAGAGAAGATGTTGGTAAGTGGATTTTGGTAGCCATAAAATCGTTGTTGTGCATTATCCTTCATTTGATGTCAACATAGAAGACAAGTACAGTTGCTATACATTCATACTGGACTGAGGAAGTTACAGTTTGTGAAGTTGCCAAGATGTGACAGATTGTTCACTTTAAGCAGAAGCTAAAGTGGGAAGAAAAGGAAGACCGGGAGCTTCAAACTGTTTGAAGTGACTGATATATTCATACCGGATGCACTTGAACTTTTAGAGCTTGTTTGGAACCATGGATTTCTTGGGATTTGGAATTGAAATTGGAATTTCGACTGTTTGGAATACTTAAAAATGGATTTAGAATTGAATTTCATGAGATTTAGTTTAAGTACACAATCAAGATGACCAGTACACATGTTCAAAATAGTCAACTGTTCATATCCATGCTCATATACAAAATTCAAAATCAAAGGTAGTCCAATACATGAGGTTCCTCCACTCCCGAATCAAATTCCCGAGTCCAGCTCATCTCCTTGCGGAGAAGGGCATTATGAGCACATCCTTACCCTTAGTCTACGGTACTGTTTCTATCTTTCGAAGGCGTGACCTCTAGGCCAAATGGAGCAACCTTGGCGTTGCACCAAGGTTCAACCTCATGTACAAAATCCAAATTTCTTAAAACATATCAAGTAATAGCATAGCATGGCACACATGGATAATTAGGAACCTGAACTTTAAGAATCCCAAATTGGTCTCGACCCTCTACTCCTACCCCAACCCTGACAACAAGCTATATACTATTGTCTAACATATACTCCATCCATCCCACATAATATGATCAAAAAATTTTGCACGCAGATTAAAAAATTATTTATATATTACGTGTTTCTCATACTACCCTTTACAGAGAGGATGTGAAGAAAGTGGGTCATGAGAGAGAAAATGAGGCAATAGAGTATTAAATATAGAGAAAGAAATATAATAAAAAAAAGTTTAAGAAAGTAGGCTACAAGAGAGAAAATGAGTTTGTGGATAGTTAAAATGTGGAGAGAGAACTAGAATAAAAAAGTGTAAAAAGTGTAAATATGTAAAATACATACATAATCTTTCTTAATTTAGAAAGTAAACAATTTTTGTAGGATGACCCAAAAAGGAAATATGATCAATTTTTGTGGTACAGAAAGAGTACACTACACGGATTTGTCCTATACAGATACAGTCAATTACCTATTTCCTATGTGTTTACACTATTACATTAGTAATCTTTACAACTTATAAAAGTGTGGATGTGAGTAAATCATTTTTTGGACAAGAATACCCTTCGTATATATATGAATCACTCAATTGCCATTCAAATGCAATTAATATACTTAAAATCTAGATTCTTTCAATAACTCCACTTTTTTCACACTTACAAATATTGCAATTGATAGTCAATGTACTTTTCATGTCATCTATAACTTGATGCTTGGTATAGAATAGGTTAATAATTTCAGCAATTTTCATTTTTTAGATGACCATTAGTTAATCATGGTTTTTGCTTTCCTATAGACAAATCCGAGTTTCTTACTTTTTAACTAATAATTGAATCTGCCATTTATGTTGGCAATGATATTTTGCCAATACACTTCAATAAAAAAGAAAAGGTACAAAATTGGACATTTTTAGTCTCTTTCACTTTCTTACGTTTGGCTAAGACTTTCACACTTATAAAAGTAATAGCAATTAGTATGTGAATGTACTTTTTATGTCATCTATAACGTGATGCCTGGTATAGACTAGGTTATGAATGACCTTAATGAGCATAGAAACTTATGTAATAATTCAAGCAATTTTTTTTGAAATTACCATTAGTTCATAATGAGTTTTGCTTTTGATTGATAAATTAGACTTTCGTATTTTTTTAACTGATAATTGAATCTGACTTTTTATCTTGGCAATGATATTTTGCTAATACACTTCAAGAAAAAAGAAAAGGTAAAAACTTGGATATTTTTACTCTCTTTCACTTTCACTTTCTTGCGTTTGGCGAAGACCTGATAATATGTGGGAGGTATGTGTATGTGTGTCTTTAGTGGATGTATGGATTTAATTTCTCGGACAAAAATGCCCTTATACACTTTTACAAACTACATTAATGCATTTCAAATGTTACCACATCAGTAACTGCCAACCTATCTCAAAGCCTATTCATTTTCCCTCTTACTGTGTACTATACACCTTCATACATCTTCAATAATTCAAATTATGTGACTCTTCATCTCCACCTTGTCAAGTGACCAGATGATTAACTTTTGTGCTTGTTGTTCAAAGTTTGTTTAGAGGTAAATTAATTTTACGTTCTAGCCCTTGATTGCTTAATACTCCATATAACAAATGCTAATTGATATCCTTCTACTTCTGTCAGTTCAAAATGAGTTTTGATTTGTGAGTTTATGTAGTTTCGGGCTCTATAGATTTAAAGCTTCCTAATCTCTTATGCTCTTTACACACTTTGACTTTTTTTTAGGATGAGGTTTGATAACTCTAGGGTTTATTTTAGGTGTCAGCTTTCAATATAGGCATCAAAATATTATCAGCACTAAGATTCAATAGATAATTTACCGGGGGAAAAATGGTCTAGATAAAATAGTGAGAGCCAAAACTTTACTTTTCATGATCGAACATTTTATTCGGTGTTACTGATAGGCAGTATGATTGACAAGTGTTATGTTTAAGTCGTTAATAACTTTGAAAACATCCCATGTACTAGATTAGAGTTATCGAATGGGAAGCAAACAACCCTAACTCCTCCGGAACAAACTTACTAGGATATTCTTTCAAATTTGTGAATCTGTAAACTTTGTTTGAGTATGTGTGCGGTTTGAATATTCTATTCTTGTATATGATGAGGCCATTTTTTCTCTTCTATAAATTACGCCTTAGAGGTTTAACCAAAAAGAGAAGTGAAGGAAAGTCATTGCTAAAAGCCAAAAATAAGATTAAATAAGATAAAATCATTTGTGAATTAAAAAAAAACTGAAGAAACCTATTCATAGTCACCCAAAAATAGCCATGGCCACGCAGAATAGCCTACAAAGTTATATTTCAATAATTGTTTTTGAGAAATTACTACACAATACCTTTTTAACAATAAACACTGAAGTTACATGTCAATAACTCATTTAGCCTAAGTTAGCATTCGGGGAATACAACTCTCTATATCTTTAATAGATATAACACTTTGGTATTAACAAGACGTCCAAGATGCTAGCTATATTAGTGCTACATGAATGTAAATATTTTATCTCTAATACAAATGAAATATTTTTCTATTGACCGATAAACAAGGAAGGAGTTATTGAAAATATTTGACCACTAGGCTTAGAAAGAGAAATTTTAGCCTTGATCTCTGAAGATGGTTGTTTTATGTGTTCCTAGATTGTTGCATTGACTTATTTTTTGGTCTTAAATGTTATACACTTGGTTGTAAAAGATAATTTTCATGCTTATGCCATGTTTATCAAAATGCATTCCGCGACCAAAATATTTTGATTTGCATCTATATTTTCATATGTCGGTTGCTTAGCAACTAATATGTTCAATTGCATATATAACCTCTATTAATTCCTTACTTGATTTTCATTGTGATGCATACTAATTTTATTGGCTATGAACCTTCTGAAACATTGGTGTTCACGTGCATCGCCCGTGGACTCAACTAGTAAGTAAAAATGTAAATAAATATAACCCTTAGGCTATTTAGGCAATTAAGTAGTTGCATTCTATAGCGAGTTTCAAGACGAATTCTCCCCGTTCTTTGCTCTATAAAACTAACCTCCAAACAAAACAATCGAACCTTACATCACAACATATTTGTTTGAAATATATGCAACGTGTAGTATTTTCAAATAAATATAATCAACCCATATTATTAAACAAGAAAAAGTTTATCATTCAACATATTGGATAATAAACACAATACCGAACAACAAAAGAACCACAAATAATAAATATTCAGACAAAAATTTAAACGAAAGTACGATACTTTTTACAAACATTAGGATTTCTTTAGTATACATAAAACCAAAGTCAAAAAGACATATTCATAGCAAGAAAAACAAAGAGAACAAAGTTAAATTACTGCCATTTGCCTAGTTAAACCGAGAAAAGGGCAGTAAAAAGGCCTTACGAGAAAGGCTAGTCTTTGTTGTCAACCCAATAACAAAATCGGTTGCTCTTAAAGAAAATCTTTCACTCAAAATCGAAGATAACAGAAAGAGAGTAGGAAGAAGAATTAGGAGGGGATGGGGGGCGGGGGTGGGGCACGTGCGAGGCTGTGGCAGGGGATGTGGGGGTGCGACAACGGGGTGGGGGAGGGAGGCATGGGCGGTGGGAGGGGGAGAGAGAGAGAGAGAGAGAGAGAGAGAGCAACGACAGGGAGAAAAGAAGAAGAAATTTTGGGTGTTACCCAACTTGTAGAAATCTTCCTCAAATCCCGTATATAGTGACAATTAATAGTCGTTAAATGTTTATAGTACATTTTCTGCTAACACTTTCAACGACAATTCTTATATGCATTTTTTAGCATCATTAAATAAAAATCACTAGCAGCCAAAAAAATTTCAAAAGGAAAGGAAGTAGGGTTTTGGACCATTTAATGGATTTTAGTGATGGATTTCAGTCGCTGCTAAAACTCCGCTTGTAAATGCCATTAAATGTTTTTGAAGATATGGATTTTTACCAACGGATATAGTCCATCGGTAATATTCGCCGCTAAAGACCATTAAAAATTCTTCTTCAAGAAAGAAGCTGAATAAGGGGCAAATTTTGAAAATGTAAATGAGTGACGGAATTACTGTCGGCAAAAGTCCGCTGCTAAAGACTTTTATCGCCAGAATATTCTGTTGGTAATTGTTTTTAGCGACCGACTTTTATCGGCAAAAATAACGGTTGTTAAAAGTCAATTTTAACGACGAATTTTATTTTGTTGTTAAAAGTTCGTCACTGAAAGGTGTTTTTCTTGTGGTGGGACTGCTTTGGAGGACACGAGTCCTTTAACTTTCACTTTCTACATGCTTGCTCTTCCTCTTCAGAATTTTATCTCACGTTATAAGTTTTGACTTCGGCATCATAGATTTTCCATCGTAGCCCTCTCCAAGGAGTCATCGTTTTTTTCATTTTGTGCTTTGCAGGTCCAATCGCACGCTTGTCCGGTCTCAATCAACTTTTATCCGCAATAGGGTCAAACCCAAAAATGGTATAATAATACTCATTTTTGTCTCTCGGTTTGGCCAATGAACGTTACGAAATATAGATAGATGAGGTGATAGAAACATTTAAGAGATGATGGCCTCTTTGCACGTTATTTCAATAGAAAAAGGACCAGTTTTACAATTTACCTCGTTTGAATCATGACCATACCAACAATTTTATAGTGTGACAGTAGTCAACAAAATGGTACCGGGTTCGTTTTTTTTTCTTCTTCAATTTTTTGGGAATACTGCAAACAATTTTAACATGGCATAATTATACCAAAAATGCATATATATTTAGACATAACATAATCATTAAAAAATTTATATGTAATACTTATTTTTAATAATCAAATTATAAGACAATTTTTCACTTTGATTAGACCGCATGACCAACAAAGTGACTATATTGCATATATGAGATTTTGAAAAGAATCACATATGTACTAGGAAAAATATGGTACAATTAAATCAAATAATTCTTAATTTCTATACTTGAGAATATATAAGATGAAAAAATGTATTCATGTAATTCTACAAAACTAACGATAAACTAGTTCGTTTTTAGATAGGACCCTAACGGTCAATAAAAAGTCATTTTTATTTATACGTAATTGAATTTTTATGAAAATAAGACTA
This sequence comes from Escallonia rubra, assembly GCA_033065855.1. Classification (NCBI taxonomy): domain Eukaryota; kingdom Viridiplantae; phylum Streptophyta; class Magnoliopsida; order Escalloniales; family Escalloniaceae; genus Escallonia; species Escallonia rubra. The sequence goes on from JAVXUO010000751.1 coordinate 55,788, forward strand.
ATTAGTAAATCTTAGACAAGTTATAAGCATTAAAGTTTAGTTATGATTATAATGGAGTTTATTATAACTATGAGTGGTGATTATTGTGCGAATTTAATAACAAGTGGTTGATTAACGTTGAGTGGTGATTAACGCTAGCCCTATATATAATATTAGCCTAATATAATGACATTTGTTATCCTTTCCAAGCTCCTAATAGTTATATGTATAATCTGATATATTTTGGTATATAAAGGTTATATTAAGTTTTGATAAAACAAGTATAATTCCTCAGAAAATATCATTAAATGCACTTAGTAGATACAAAAACTATAACTTGGCGCTCAAAATAAAAGTTTAAAGAAGGTAAGTATCTAGCGGCTCCACTATGTCGCTACCTATTCTTTGACTTTCACCTTACATTATAAAGAAATTACAGATAAACACACATGTATATGCAAATATTTCATAATAATTGCACAAAGCCTAATCAAACACAAAATGTTATTTCATAATCGCAAGTTAAGAGTAATGCAAGTAAATTAATTTTTTGATATTTTACTTAACTCAGTTGTGATTAATTTAGGTACTAAGGTTATTTTTTATAGCCAAATAAAACACTTTTTCATTATGTTAATATTTTTTTTTGTCTCACGATATGTGGTACGCATTAATACACGTTGTAAAACCTTATGGTATATTACATTTTATAACCGACTCGAGCTTTACTCGGGTTACTGTGCTAGTATAGTATACTAATAATTATTTTTGTCCCTTCATTTGACCGATGAACGTAACGAAATCTAATTATACATACATACATATATATATATATATATATATATATATATATATATATATATATATGAAAGCCGAAGCTGAGAGAATGTGTCTATGTCACCGCGTACGTAGATACTTTCTTTTTTTTCCATGTGGATTAAAAAATTTACTCTAATATTCTAAATTTATGTCCCTAAAATTTAGTCATTTTAAATGAGTGATTGAAGACATTCATTTATACAAATTAGCTTTACCTGATTTTTCTTTTAAATTTTAAAATCTTCTTTTCTATTAATCTCCCAAAATCTCTCTCTGAATCTCTCAAAATTAACTAACAGTAATATTATAAATATATGTTATAATTGTCTCATTAATCCTATCATTTCTTTTATTCAATATTATGAACCCACTCTCTACCTAAAGCATTTTTGGCCTGAAAATTGAAAGTTTTAGGAGTTGGACGCCAACATCGATTCAAGAAAAGAAAATTTTCATTGCATTCTTTAGTTGTTATAGAATTTAATAATCTTATGTTATCCAGAATATCTTTCATAGAAAGAATGGGCCAAGATGGACCTAAATTTGTATTTTTTATTTTTATATTACTTCTTTAAGCTTCTCATTTGTTACCAAATTTGTTTATTTTATTTTTCCGTGTGTTCAAGTGTTATCTGTTTTCTTTATCCCATGTGCAATATTTCAGGACTTTCTTTCTAATTAAAAGGGTACTAAACCTCTGCTTTCCCGATTTTCCCGAGGGTTTCATCTTTGGTGCATCAACCTCTGCTTTTCAGGTACATTTTCCAACATACTCCAACCAAAAAATGACGTAATTACCATTACCGTCTTTATATATCTTTATAAAAGGCTGAACTACCACAAAATGGAGCCAGTTGTTTTTCTCATCCTACGTAACTTTCTCTCAAGTGCAAGTACCGGAGAGACATATTGGAGGGTCACCGCAACTAAGGTGCTCTACTATATAAACAGATGGAGCAGAGATTGCACATTGATTGAACCATGACCTTACTAACACCACCTTACTAACAAGTAACAAGAGATCTCGTATTGAGTTACCAACTTCTTTATGTTTACCAATTGAACCGAGTATTTCATAACACTCTTATAAAATTTGGTTAGTCTTGTCAAAGTAGATATTGTTTATGTTAAAGTTATTTGTACTTTGAGGTGGTTGTATCATATGCCGTTGTTTTGACAAAAAATATATATCTACTTCAGGATAATGACGCACGTTAAAATTTTGAGGCAAAGTTTCTAAGAACAGGGACGAATCAGATTGGAAAAGTCTTTCTGCCTAAAGCTATATATATATATATATATATATATATATATGTTACGCCACTGCATATCTTCTCTTCTGCTAATTTGCTTTTGCCTTTTCAGATTGAAGGTGCTGTGGACGAAGATGGGAGAGGTAAAAGCATATGGGATACTTATGCCAAGGAACAAGGTCCTCTCTCTGCCCCTCCTCCCCGTGTCCTGTGTCATTTGTATTAAGTAAGATAACATTGTTGGGTCCATTCTCTAACAGCTTAAGCTTTTAGAGCAGATGGTAACTTAACAATTTGGTATGTGAAAAAGACCTTGAAGTACTTTCTTTTGGACGATGTTTAGATTGGATCTTTGATTAATTAACATCTCTTTTTTATCTACTTCCTTTGGATAATGTCAAGTTAATTCCTTACATCGGCCCACTGCCCGTAAGAAAACAAAACATTTTTGGATCTAATTTTTTTTTGTTATCTCAAATAAGTAATAAAAATCACAAACCTACTCAACCACCAACCATCGGAGTCCTTTAGTAATTAATATCTCCTTTTTATTTATTTCACCCTTATTTTAACACTGGACAATATCAAGAGTAAATTCCTTGCATTAGTCCATTATTGGACATATATATAGAGCATATCTGCTTAACCGTCGGCCCCTCGCATTCCTTTTAGTACTTCTTCTAACGCATCTAGAAACTGCTTTGTTATGGTTGAAAAAAATAAAAAGAAGCACACAACTTTTACCAACATCTTTCTGCTATTTTTGTACTTTTTTCACTATTTAAATTCCCTTTGACTCGATTAAATTGCCAATATTCCCCTCTGTCTATCACTCCTGTCCACACCGTTTCCATTTTCTTCTTCCTATAAAACAAGCTTCTACATTGATGTGGAGCTGGAACAACTGGACGGGGAGATGGTGGTTTACGGGCCCGAAGACGACTTCATTTTGGTGGTCATCTCCAAAAGTAGCCAGTTTTGACTTGGGAGGTTTATTTATTTATTTTTTCCTATTTCTGGAACCAAAACTTGCGACTTGGGAGCTGCAGATTCCCAAGGGGCGCTGGTTATGGCCTTTAAAAAACCGAAGTTGAAAGCTGAGAGGGGAAAACAACGGGATAAAATGCATCATAAATTGGGATTTTGGAATTTGGAGGGTTTCTATTTTGAGCTTATAACTTGTATATATCGAACTAAAGGGGGTAGACTTTCTATTTAGAACTTAAGGGGTACACTTGTTATTATGTGAAAATACTAAAGATTCAGTTGCATTGTTGTTCAATGACAGGTCTAGATGGTTGGCAGGAAGGTACAGATCATTATCACCAATATGAGGTTCGTAAAACAAAATTTCATCTGATACAACCACAAATAGTCATTTCACTAATATGCTTCAAAATCATACATTCTTGAAAGGAAATGCAGATATTCTCTCCTGTCACAATGATTTTGAAGTACAGTAGGAACGTTAATTATGGTCCATTCCATGAATTATCGGTTCATCTACTCATTTTTGCTACCTACTCATCCACTGATTATTTACATCATTTTCAGGAAGATCTGAAGCTCATGAACTATATGGGACTGGATTCTTACCGATTCTCAATATCATGGTCGAGAGTACTACCAAGTAAGCGTTGATGTTGACCAATATTTGACATCACAGATTATCATATCTATACTAATTGATGCGTGGTACTTTTAACATAGAGCTTATTGCGAGTATCTGAATGGCACGATAAGTAGTAACTCCAAATACATCTGCAATTTCGCGATTCCATTATTGTGCTTACACTGTTTGCTTTCTCTGCCTAATTGCATTTTTCAGATGGAAAAGCATCTGGGGGTCCTTTTGGCGATGGAAAGAACCAGCAAGGCATAATATTCTACAACAATCTCATAGACAGGCTTCTTCTCTTAGGTTATGCTTCAATACTGAGTCCATCAAACACACACGCTCAAGCACACAACCACACTCGAGGACACATTTGTAACCGTTTCACCTCAGAGAGTTTAATCTTCGTGTATATGCATGCAGGTATAATACCTATCGTGACTCTTTCCCACTGGGACATTCCCCAAGCCCTAGATGATGAATATGGTGGTCTTCTGTCCCCAGAAATTACGTGAGTGGCTTGCTTGTTGTCCCATGATCTATATCTATGTGCGAAATCATGAGAAACATGTTTAACTATCATGAACTATTTTGCATATTGATTGTCTTTTCAGTCTATAACCAGAGAATAGGGTGTGAGGTGTGAGTGTTAGGACTCGGTGTGGACAACGACAACCCATGTCTACCTCTTTATCAGATTAGAGTTGAAGGAATAAAAATAGACTGACTCCATTTTGTATGATAGAAAGAATCCAAATCGGAGTCGACGCTCTAATAATCAATACTTGACTGACTCCATTTTGTAGGGTAGGGTTCATATAGTGTAATCATTTGTGATGAATAATTTTGAAAGTCTTTTATACTGTTACAAATTATAAGAGAGAAAATATGTGCATATGTTTGTACCGTATTGCATGCAGTGCTTGTGCATTCTAAAATAAATATCGATGACAAAAGGGTCTCATTTTCACGTTATGGTGCCCAATCTTGTGGTTGAAAAAGTTACAAGCAAAACGCTCGATCAACACTGGTTCGAAAGGATATCAGGAACTTTTTTATTAGACTTAATTTGTGCAAAATGCTCAATCAACGATAGTTCTAGCAGATATATTTGTCTATTAATAGCTAGTAAAGTCATACATCTAATAAACCAATAATGTTCAACATGTGAAAGATTACCAATTATAAGAGAGTCGACTTCCTGTAGCAAAAGCTGAAGCAGAGACTGTGTGTTTTGTGTATTAGATTGTTTTGGATTAGGGATTTGCTATAACATGATGAACTACCTAATGAACAGGAAGGACTTCCTAGACTTTGCCAACCTTTGCTTCACTGAATTTGGCGATCGGGTAAAGCATTGGATCACATTCTGCGGACCTTGGAGCGTGGCTTATACTGGATATGGAACGGGTACCATTGCTCCCGGTCGCGGGGTTAGTTCCAGCGCAGTCGAAACATTTGCTGCAAGGAGCCTCCTCCCTCCAGATCTCACTTTTTCTCAGTCATATAGAACAAGAATTCATCGTGACGCTTCCGGGGATCCAGGAACAGAACCGTACTTGGTGGGACATCATCAGCTTCTTGCTCATGCAGCTGCAGTGAAGTTATACAGGGAAAACTACGAGGTTAATTCTGCATACATTATTTAACTTCCAGTAATGCCACTCTCGCTTAGCTGTCCGAGCGACGGTACTTAAAAAAAAAAAAAAGCGTCGTCAATTATACAAAATTAGCCCAGTAACCCGAGCCAAACTTGGGTCGGTTTTTTAAAAATACAGTACACCATAAAGTTTCAAAAAGTTTATTAATGCGTACCACATATCGTCACGCTTTCTTTAACGATTGAAAAGGCTGAATTTAACGTCACGCTTTCTTTGCATTTTATGACCAAAGAGTAGCCAAGTTGGCTGCTCTATGTCCTTCATAAAACTGGTCATTTATTGGAGCTTTGTATGTTTTATGACCACAGAGTACTCAAAAGGGAAAGATTGGGATTATTCTCCAGCAAATTTGGCCTGTAGCTTTGACCGATACTGAGGAAGACCGCGCTGCTGCACAACGATGCAAAGATTACATGTTGGGATGGTAAGTTGTGCATCTTCCTTATGCTGTGGAAGTGTGTTTAATGTAATTACGAGGAGGAAGTCTGACAGCCATACTTTTAGTTCTAAACTAGTACACCAGACCCCACTTTGGTAAGACTTCCTTTAAAGAAGTCATGGTTTTCTGATTCACGTTTTTTACGTACCATTTTATACTTTTTCACGCTCTCACTTATTCATTGTTACAATACTTATGTGTTGTGTAATGCATATCTTAGCGACCAAAAAGAACGTCGATTAGCATACATGGTCCAATCTAACACACGCTAAAAATGTTATTGTCTTATTGCTATCCATTTTCTATAGAAAATTGGTGTACTTTCATATTGAGCGTTATCTATGTCTTCATACTTTGCCCCCCTCCCACCCACTACAAGCAAATTTTGGTTTCATCCCTCATGATTGTAACGTACAATCACTAATGCATCGAGGAATACACAAAGTCCCGGGGCATGAAGCAAGATCACTCTTGAGTCTTGACAAAGCCGAATGCATTTGGTGAACAAGATCTATGTATGCAGGATTACCTTGACAAAGTGCAGAAAGAAAGTTTCAATACTTGAGATAAATCATAGAAATCTGCGCCAACATCTATTACGCGATCGTCAATCCTTCGTTCCGCATTTCGGGATCTTTCCTATCGGTGTTTTGCCATTTGAGTTTCCTGCGTTTACACTCGTTTCCGTTTCCTTTTCCTTTTCTCGACACTTCTAGCCCTCTCTTAATCTTTGTTTACGCATATCCTTAATTGTAGTTTACTGTTCAACATGATAATATTATTAGACCTATTATCTAACAACTTAAACTTATCATATGGTAGCTTTAGATTCGACTGCTCCTACTTGCACATTTGGTTTCTTTTATTACACTACGGTTTTCACTCTTTTTATTTATGTATTTGGTGGTGACATCTTGATTTGTCTCTCCACGTGTAGTTGAGCTTGCACGTGAAGGGAGTGTTAAGTATGATAATGTTGTTCGGCACATTCTCCTATAACTTAAACTTTTAGAGCAGATTGTAACTTAACATTTACCATGTCTATATATTAGGTTCATGGATCCATTGTATAACGGTGACTATCCAGATAGCATGAAGGATTTCGTAGGATCCCGTCTCCCAGCCTTCACAGATGAAGAATCCAAGATGGTAAAAGGGTCTTATGATTTCATAGCACTTAACTACTATACTGCTGCTTATGTGAGAGATGCACCTGAGGCTGCCGATGGACCCCCAAGTGTTGTTACCGATCCCAGAATTGCATATGAAAGTAAGTTTGAGATCAACTACCATTTTTTGTTAATAAGCCACTCTTTATGGTAAACAAATAGAAGTCAAGAACCTTCTTAGTTCACGCTGTTGGGGTTCTAAGAATATCCATTTTCTTTTTCTTTGGTAGTCGAGCGTGACGGGGTACCAATCGGTGAACAGGCAAGTCCTTCAATTTAATCCACACTTCTTTAATTTGTATCCTTTTTTTTTTAATGCATTGTGAAGTACTTAGAAAATTGTTTTATTACGACAATGTTGCAGGGAGGTTCAAGTTGGATAAGAGTGTATCCAGCTGGGATTCAGGAATTCTTGGTCTACGTGAAGAACAAATACGATAACCCAGTTATTTACATATCTGAAAATGGTAATTGAGATTATTTTGTTAAAGATCTCTAAATAGATGGCATTTGAAATTGACTTCAATGCTATATTTCAATTGCAGGGATTGATGAGATAGATGATCCCTCGTTGACACGCTGGGAATGCCTTACCGATCATTGGAGGGTATCCTACTACCAAAGGCATCTTTCCAACCTAAAGAGAGCCATCTCCGAGTAAGTACTTTATTGAAAAAGACCTTATTATATTAGTTAGGCAACATATAAAGGAATTCTGAAAGCATTTCAGTCTGGACTTTTAGCTGTTGCGCGCGATGAAAATCATATAATGCCTCACTTGCCTCCCTTGTTTTTTTGGTCATTCGATGTAGAGATGAAGTGAATGTGAAGGGCTACTTCATATGGTCATTGACTGACAACTTCGAGTGGGGTGCAAGCATATATTCCCGTTTTGGAAACGCTTACATAGATTATGACAACGGACACACAAGGAACCCGAAGCTCTCAGCAGAATGGTTCAAGGTGCATCTCCTGAAGCCTACTCCAAGGTGAGTACTGATCGATGGCGAAACTTCATGGCTTGTTTGCCGCCTCAATACGTGGTTGGGAATTTCTCTAACTCAATAAAAGATGGCGAAAGCATCTGGCGTCAAGACAATAAGACTGAGGCAGGAATGAGCAGCAAGCCCCACTACATAACCGACGTCTTCTATTTGCATGTTTTTTTGAACTTTGATTTCAGCAGTTGCGTTTCATTTGTGTTTTTGGTGTGTTGTAAGATGGAAGTTCTCCATTGATTTCTAATGGGAAATTTTATGAGAAATATTGTATGAACAAAATGTGTCACCTCTGTTGAACATAGCATGCTAATTATGCCTAACGTACGCTGCAAAGGCCTGTTCGTCTACATTGGAAACTCTATGGCTGACACCATTGCTGGAAGCAGTGGCTATTGGTGCTCACTTCGTGCTGTGTCACATTAACAGTGTCAATTTAGAGTGATTTAGCTCTTTCTTTCTTTCTTTTTTATTTTTTATAATGAAATCGTCATATATCAGTCTTTTACTTGGAATCGTCTTTCATTTTTCTCAAGGGTCCGATTAGCAAATAAAACGAGCATGAACTAAAACATTGTATTACATGTTGGCATGCTGCTATGTTCAATAAAGGCTTCCTAATACTTAAAAAAAAAAATATTACAATATTTTAAATAAACTAACCCCAGATAACCTACTTCGTTTTCACGAGTGGGAAGGAGTGGCTTGAATTATAATTAAGATTTTAGCAAAAGTTCAATTTCTAGCTCAAAAGTCGTAAAAAGTAAAAAGTTTGATGGGAAGGAGTGTCAATTAATACTTATATAATAAATTTAATAACATGGAAAGAGTTAAGAGCTTAAATGTTGCATCTTTGAAACCAAGAATCAAATGAACTCAATAGATCTAACAGGACGCATAAAAAACTAGCTTGTTTAGGCAATAAATTTATAAGTAGTTGTAATTTTCAAGGATCTTCCTAAACTTTCTATGATTCCCTTTTAAATTTTCGTCAATTTTCCTAAAAGCTTCTTTACCAAAATTAAAAATATGATCATTTCAAACTCTTGTTATCATTAGTTATCCTTCTTGTTTAGTGATGATGTTTCTTGTAGCGATCAATCGTTGGAGGTCAGAATTACCCCCCATTTTATTTTCTTTTGGCAATGATTTAAACTTATTACAATTTTTATATATCTCTTTCTTGAAAGTCGAAGTACATAACATGTCTGTTTTCAATTATTTCCTACCTTAAGGTCCAAATTTCAAGTATAATTTGTCTATAATTCGATTTTGGAACAGTCTATAATGTACTCTAATGCTCTCTTCATAGTATACTATAAATTTTCTTTTGTTTTTACGTAGCATGACCTTATTGCTCTTATGGGTCATAATTATAATTTTGCATCTAATCTAGCAAGTATTTGACATAAGACTTTTGTTTTTTGCACAAATATATATATATATATATATATATATATATATATATGGGAGCAGATAAAATGATAGCGCTAGCAACTTAACCCAAGTTGCTAGCGCGATCTGGCCGTCTACAGGCGAGAATGGACGGCTAGATCGCGCGCCACAACAGCGAATTTTTTCACCATCCGCTACATTACGTAGCGAACGACCAAATAGCACTAGCAAGTTGCTAGCGCTATCAACGGATTAGCTCCATATATATATATATATATATGAAAGCCGAAGTTGAGAGAATGTTATCCAGTCATTGCTTACTTGGACATTCTCTTAATTCGCCATATGAACTTTCCTATTTTGAATTTTTAAAATATTTTAAATTTACTTACCTTTGTAATAATGATTTAGATTCACTGACACACACACACACACTCTCTCTCTAATTTGAATTTATTCTTTCCATTTGAAATTCAACCATTTATATAAATTTTATATTTCTCTCTCTTCTATGTCAACATGCCACTCAAAAATTTTATTTATATCTTTGCAATTCCATTAGTTCTTAAATTTTGACATAAGTATTTCTCTACATATTTCTTTTCAATCTTAAATCTTTTTTATTGTTCACGGAAACACAATATTCTCCATCAGTTTTCACTTAAACTATCCTAATGTCAACATGCCCACTCAACATATCTTTATTTAAAATTTTATAGCCATCTTTAACTGTTGTTGTGTCTAAATTTTCATAGTTTACGATTCATCTGGTTTTTCCTCTGGCCTGTGCTGCATGATTTTTTATCATGAAAGCGGGACTTAAATAATGACTCCTGCTGGGTTTTATTAACCATTATTTTAGTATTTCAGGAATCTGTCATTCAAATTTCTGGACCATGTCAAGACTATGATGCACTGCTTTTACGTTAACCACATAATTTTTATCCTCGAAAGTTAATGCCGCCCAAGGTTTCTCCTTTTCCCATAATTTTTGCAGGTCATCACTAAAATTATTTTCTAACATCTTTTTTATGTTATCGAGACTAGGAATTTATTTCCCTTGTTTGCATTGATAATGTTGGTTTATTTCTTTAACTCAACTGTCATCTTCTTTGGTTACTTATACTTTAAGTAATATTTCCATGAGGCTGTTTTATATATATTTTATATATATGTATATGTAAAATATATATGTATATATATAAACACACACAGACACACACACAGATATACACACACAATCATACATGTGTATCTCTATCTCTCTCTCATATATATATATATATATATATATATATATATATATATATATATATATATATATATATATATATATATCATGGAAAAGCGGCAAGGGAGAGTAAAATTGTGAGCTCGAATTGCCCAGTAAGGTACCAAACCGACAAGATATTAAAGCAAAACTATTGGAATTGAACAATAATAGTCGATGGAAATGGGCAAACCATATCCCTATATCAAATACCGAAGCTAATGTAATTAAGCATTTAACCTAAAATACATACATATAATATGCCGCGAACGCTAAAAACACACGATTACTATGTTGGTCATAGGACCCAAACGTTGAACCAAACATACAAATATAAAACGTGTACTATCAGTAGCGTGCTAGTCGATGGAAATGGGCAAACCATATCCCTATATCAAATACCGAAGCCAATGTAATTAAGCATTTAACCTAAAATACATACATATAATATGCCGCGAACGCTAAAAACACACGATTACTATGTTGGTCATAGGACCCAAACGTTGAACCAAACATACAAATATAAAACGTGTACTATCAGTAGCGTGCTAGGCGTCCACTGATGGTTAGCATTTAAACAAAAGTCTGTCCATAGGACCCTCTCGAACTTGAGAGTTGTTCAAACATAGTCAATATTAGCCTTAGATTGACAAGTATAAAAAAATGGGTCTCATGAAATTATAACTGGTTATTTTAGAATTTAAAAGAAAGGTGCACATGTATTCTGGAACAATAAATTAAAAAAAATGGACATAGAGTGCAGTAGCAACTTCAAATGGCAAAATATGAAGATTAATGATAAAACCTTAGGCAAGCCAATAGACTAGAAAAAAAAAGAAGCTATATGCCAATTAACGTGTGAACAGTAGCTGATCAAAGAAATCCTTAGTGTCAAAGAAAAGGAGAGTGGATCAAGAATTCAAGCCAAGTTTCATTGAATAAAGGCAAGGACCTTAAAGCTTTAACAAGTAAGTTTTTTTATTTTTATTTTTAAAATAATCAGAATTACAATTTATATGCCCAGTCTGACGGTATTGGGGGAGGGGGGGGGGGGGGGGATTCGAGTCCCGAGGAGGCTTAAGGTGCCACGTCCGAGGTGCTCCACGCGAACCAAGAGTCTGCCAGGTGTCTGGACACCTCATAAAATTTTCCACCTTCTACTCATACGTTGCGTGGGAAAGCTTAAGATGAGCCAACTTTGGACAATGTTACTCATACGTTGGGTGGGAAATGGGCTGCTTACATCTTTGGGCTGAAGGCCATTGAACTTAACCTTTCTATTTTTGGGTCGTATCCTCTTTTTACTTCTGGACCCACTTCCTTCTCTTCTTGCCCACCTTGTAACATAGCCCAAGATACGACTGAGGCCTCTGAGACCGAACTTCCCCCTCTCTAAATCAGCCGTGGCCTCTTGGGTCTCAGTTAAACCAATATGGTTATAATTATGGCCTGTTGGATCATAACACGTTTCAGTCTAGCCCTGGCCTACCTCATCTTTCTGGTACCGTGGCCTCTGTTGGCATACCCACTGTGATGTCTCTAATTCCCTCTTCACCGAGCTAACTTTCACCAGTTTTCCACCTTCGCACTCCCTCTTCCATGGACTTCCAGGCAGTGGATGATATGCAGGTCCAACCGATTTTAACATTAGGAGGTTATTTAGAACTCATATTGCATAAGGTTGACTGTGTAAGGCATTTGATGGCGCGCACTCCTCATTTTCATCTTCTACTAGCTCCTGTAAGCGCATTCATGGCTCAGTCTCTTAGACATTATTTACTGACTCCGTCCAGAAAAAGCAAAAAATCTTGGTTCTTTCCTCTCCTGACTTCTGAGATATACATGATCGACAGTAGTGAGGAGTTCGCACACCCCGCAACAGGTTGTGCGTCTGTGCAGTCCCCGTCACAGAAGGTCTTGATTACCTCTTCCCCTAAGTATGATCCTAGTGAAGTGAATCAATCAGTTGTGAATTCATGCTCGTCCAGCTCATCCGGCTCTAGGAAACGTGATCGACAAGGTGATGAAGACCCTATTCTAGAAGAGCATCGACTGAAAAAATTCCGAGCTTATCTGTACATTCCTGGGTTCTTCCTCCTGCTACACGTTTGGCTTCTGAAGTTACTACATCTCGTAATTGGTCTTGGGTTAATATTTCTTTACCTCCTATGTATGCATCTTTTTCATCTTCATCTTATACTGATGCTGGTTTGGGGTATAATTATAGGGCTTGGTTTGCATTTGTTGTTGGTTATATTGTTTCCCCTATTGGTTACTCTGTCCGGTCTCGAGTACGAGGGTTTAGTGAATGGGCCTGACCAATCACGAGTTTCCTTATGTTTATCCTTTCTTGGAATTGAGGAGGCATGGGTCAGGCCTCCGCAGTCCAACTTGTGCTCTCTCTAATCCGTGTTCACAATCTGGATGTCATTTTCCTTATGGAAACCAAGATGTGCTTTTGTAAAGTTGCTTTTATCTTTTGTAACTATGGGTTTGTTGATTTTGCTTTTATCTTTTTTAAATATGGGTTTGTTGATTTTGTTGGGATGGATCTTGTTGGTTTAAGTGCGGGTTTCTGGCTCGGTTGGCGTTCACCTGCCAGCTTGGTAATTCGGAGTGTCCATCACAACTTCATTCTTGGCTTGTGTCTTAATCATGAGGGTACGTCCGTACATATTTCTTTGGGGTTTGTTTACGAACACCCCCGGGTTAAGTTTTGTTGACTTACGTGGGAATTAAATGCTACTTTCTTAGTAGGGATTTTTTTTGGTTAAACCACCGGTTTCCGGACACCACATTGGGAGCCGACTAATCCGGGTTCGAGCCGGGCAGGACCACATGGGCGGCAAAGCTCTCCCTACCAAGTTTTAACACAGCTGCATTCCCAGGGCTCGAACACGAGACCTCTGGCTTTCTTAGTAGGGATTACTGAACCTTTATGTTTGTGTGGCGATTTCAATCAAGTTTTGGTGCCGAAGGAGAAAACATGCATTCACTTGCGTGCCATTCCGGGTGCTCAAGATTTTCGAGACTCTTTAAAACTCTTTAGCCTCTCAAATATTAGTTGGATTGGTCCTCCTTTCACCCGGGTAACGGCTCTCCGAAGCATGGGTTTGTGTATGAAAAACTTGACCGGGTGTTGGCTTACCCGTCACGGTTAATTCTTTTTTCCTCCGCTACAGTTCGTACGCTCGAACCATGCCCCAATTCTCTGCACTACTTCATCTTCTCTTCGTTCCTTCCCCACATCTCATCGATTTGAGGCTACGTGGTTATCCGATCCTAGGTGTTTGCCTCTCATAATTGCTATATATCATCGTTCTCCAATGGGATCTCCCTTTTTTAGTCTTATGCATTCCTTACAGTCCATCCTTGATGTTTAACATGCCTGGAGTCTCAGTCATTTTGGGAATTTGTTTGCTCAAATTAAGTTGGTCAAGAATTCTCTTTCGGCTTCTCAAGATAGAGTTTCAGATTCAGAGTTGGATCGGCTGTAGATTTTCATAATCGTTGTAGGATGGATTTTTTTTGTTATAATGTGGGCATGTTTTCTGGGCTCAACAATCAAAGCTTACGTGGTTGGATGGCGGGGATCGAAATACCAAATTATTTCATACATCTACCGTTATTTGTCGCCGTCGTAATCACATCCATACTCTTATTGATGACACAGGCTGTGAGTTGGTTGATATTAATGCTATTAGAAGTTACCTCATTTCCTACTTTGGTAAGCAGTTCCAGCCTTCCATTCCATTTCATCTTGATCAGGCTGATCTGCTCACTTATCTTCATCGGTTGTCACTAATAACCCTGACTAACTAGCCATCTTAATCATTTAAATCAACGTTTCACCCGTGATAAGGTTACAGGAGTAGTTTTTAGCTGGGTTGCTTTAAAGTGCCTGGTCCTGATGGGATTCCAGCAGTTCTACTTCAACGATTTTGGCTTGACTTAGGACCATTGGTAGTTAAGGCTATTCTCTCTTTTCTTAACTCAAGTAGAATGCTTCAGGAGACGAATTGCTCCTTCGTCACTCTTGTTCCTAAAACTCTCTCTCCATCTATTGCTTTTGATTTTCAGCCGATCAGTTTGCGCAACGTGATCTATAAAATCATTTCAAAAGTCTTAGTTAATCGGATGAGCCCCCTTATGCAAGATCTGGTTTCGCCTTTCTAGAATGCTTTTGTATCTGGAAGAAGTATTTCAGATAATATCCTATTGGCTCAAGATTTAATTGAATGCGTTCGGCATCGCAAAAAGGTGACATAATTTTGGTGGCACTCAAACTAGATATGAGCAAGGCGTTTGATCGGTTAAATTGGGAATTTATATTACTTGTTCTTTCTCGTTTGGGTTTTCCACAGAGGTGGACTTATCTTGTACTTCAATGTGTTACCATTGTTACCTACTCGATTCTTGTAAATGGACCCCTACACGGAGTTTCTCCCCCACTTGTGGCATTTGACAGGGTGATCCTTTGTCACCTTAATTTTCATTCTTTGCTCTGAGGTGTAATCTGCTGCCCTTTTTTTTGCGAAGCGTGAGGGGAAATTTTAGGGCATCAAAGCAAGGAAATCTTCTCCTTCAGTTTCTCACCTCATGTATGATGATGATTTGTACATCTTTTTCACCCTCTGTAAAGATTTTAGTCATAGTATTACTAAGGTTAAGACTATCCTTGATCTTTACTGCCGATGGTCATGTCAGTCTATTAATTGGACTGAATCTGCTGTGACAATCAGCCCTAAAGTTTCTACCTTGCAAAAGGCCCTTATAGAGACCGATTTTGAGTTTCATTTCAACCCGACTTTTGGACGAAATTTGGGAGTTGATTTGAATGTGACGACGCAAAAAAAGGAAACCTTTCATGGTCTAGTAGCACGGGTTCAAGTGCTTCGTATGCAAAGTAGTGATACAAAATAAAGAGCTTATAAATCTTAGTGTACAACACAATTAAACTTAATTAATTGAATCATAATAAGTAAAATTAATTATGAATTGCTAATCAAAGATTTGAAGCATTAAAAGTTCATTGAAGAAAACATGATCTTACTTTGAAATATGAATTGCTAATGTCAATTACTAGTAATATTTGTCGCTATTTATCATACTTTTTTTTGTAACATTAAGTTAATATTAAAGAGAATTCTGATCGTCCATATTATACCTTGTTACCCAAGGTACAAAACAATGTAATATATTTCAAACATTTTTCATAAATATTTACTTCTCACCAAATACATGGCATCGCAGCAATAAAAGTAAAGAAAGTGTTTTAGAGATAGTGCTTGCAATATATTTTTTTGGCTCATATATAAGTCTAGAAAGTGAAACCAAGAAGAAGTTTGAATTATAATTAAGATTTTAGCAAAAGTTCAATTTCTAGCTCAAAAGTCGTAAAAAGTAAAAAGTTTGATGGGAAGGAGTGGCAATTAATACTTATATAATAAATTTAATAACATGAAAAGAGTTAAGAGCTTAAATGTTGCATCTTTGAAACCAAGAATCAAATGAACTCAATAGATCTAACGGGACGCATAAAAAACTAGCTTGTTTAGGCAATAAATTTAGTAGTTGTAATTTTCAAGGATCTTCCTAAACTTTCTATGATTCCCTTTTAAATTTTCGTCAAATTTCCTAAAAGCTTCTCTACCAAAATTTAAAATATGATCATTTCAAACTCTTGTTATCATTAGTTATCCTTCTTGTTTAGCGATGTTGTTTCTTGTAGCGATCAAAAGTTGGAGGTCAGAATTACCCCCCATTTTTATTTTCTTTTGGCAATGATTTAAACTTATTACAATTTTTATATATCTCTTTCTTGAAAGTCGAAGTACATAGCATGTCTGTTTTCAATTATTTCCTACCTTAAGGTCAAAATTTCAAGTATAATTTGTCTATAATTAAATTTTGGCACGGTCTATAATGTACTCTAATGCTCTCTTCATAGTATACTATAAATTTTCTTTTGTTTTTACGTAGCATGACCTCATTGCTCTTATGGGTCATAATTATAATTTTGCATCTAATCTAGCAAGTATTTGACATAAGACTTTTGTTTTTAGCACAATATATATATATATATATATATATATATATGAAAGCCGAAGTTGAGAGAATGTTATTCAGTCATTGCTTACTTGGACATTCTCTTAATTCGTCATATGAACTTTCCTATTTTGAATTTTTAAAATATTTTAAATTTACACACACACACACTCTCTCTCTCTCTCTCTCTCTCTCTCTCTCTCTCTGTGATTTGAATTTATTCTTTCCATTTGAAATTCAACTATTTATATAAATTTTATATTTCTCTCTCTTCTATGTCAACATGCCCTCTCAAAAATTTTATTTACATATTTGCAATTCCATTAGTTCTTAAATTTTGACACAAGTAATTCTCTAAATATTTCTTTTTAATCTTAAATCTTTTTTATTATTCACGGAAACACAATATTCTCCATCAGTTTTCACTTAAACTATCCTAATGTCAACATGCCCACTCAACATATCTTTATTTAAAATTTTATAGCCATCTTTGACTGTTGTTGTGTCTAAATTTTCATAGTTTACGATTCATCTGGTTTTTCCTCTAGCCTGTGCTGCATGATTTTTTATCATGAAAGCGGGACTTAAATAATGACTCCTGCTAGGTTTTATTAACTCTTATTTTAGTATTTCAGGAATCTGCCATTCAAATTTCTGGACCATGTCAAGACTATGATGCACTATTTTTACATTAACCACATAATTTTTATCCTCGAAAGTTAATGCCGCCCAAGGTTTCTCCTTTTCCCATAATTTTTTTAGGTCATCACTAAAATTATTTTCTAACATCTTTTTTATGTTATCAAGACTAGAAATTTATTTTCCTTGTTTGCATTGATAATGTTGGTTTATTTCTTTAACTCAACTGTCATCTTCTTTGGTTACTTATTCTTTAAGTAATATTTCCATGAGGCTGTTTTCTATATATATATATATATATATATATATATATATATATATATATATATATATATATATATATATATATATATATATATATATATATATATATATATATATATATTTATATATATATATATATATATATATATATATATATATATATATATATATATATATATATATATATATATACACACACACACACAGATATACACACACACATCATACATGTATATATATATATATATATATATATATATATATATGTATATGTCTCATACTATATATATATATATATATATATATATATATACGGGCGCTGATCCGTTGAGAGCGTTAGCAAAATAGGAGGAGTTGCAAGCGCGATCTGACCGTCCATCCTGAAAGATGGACCACTCAGATCGTGCTTTTTTCGAAAACTGTCAGTCGTCCGCCATACAGTATCGCGGACGGAGTTTTTTACCTTTTTACCCCTCCACGCCTGTCCGTTACACTGTATGGTGGAGGACATTAAAGTCTTGATGGGAGACAGCAAAAAGACGTCTGGTATACAGTGTAGCCAACGTCCCCTAAGCTGACACCTGTCAGGGCCTGTCTTGTCAGTCCTTTTCGGCAATGACGGTTATCTTGTCCTTATCTGTCTCGTCAACAGTGTCCGTTACACAGTGTAATGGACGTTATAGTCATCCGCGATACTGTATAGCGGACTTAATAGACATCCGCGATACTGTATAGTGGACGTTCAATATACGTTCAAAAAACAGTAACTTCTCCACTCTTTCTACTCACAAAATTTTCCAGCGGCGTTGGCAAGCAGATCGGCGCAATTCCGTCTTAAGAACACCTTTAATACCCTAAATCGATCACGTAAGTTCACAAAATCTATACTTTTTTTTGTTTGTAATCGATAGTTGTGATGAATATTACGTTTTATATATTTATGTTTTTGTTCTTGTGCAAGCGTTTGTAAAATCCGATTCCGTATACGTATATATATATCTTTAATACATATGAGTATATATGCTAACATTGTATGCATTTTTTGCATGTGCTTGCGTTATATGTAATATGCATGTGCTAGCTTTTGTTTGTAATCGATAGTTGTAATGAATATTGCGTTTTATATATCTATGTTTTTGTTCATGTGCTAGCGTTTGTAAAATCCGATTTCGTATATGTATAAATTTCTATTATACATATGAGTACATATGCTAACATTGTATGCATCATGCATGTTCTTGTGTTATATGTATTATGCATGTGCTAGCGTCGTATTTTTGCGAGCGATTATCAAAATCCAAAACGTAAAATCTAAACTGAGAAGGTTTTTCCATAATTTCAGTTGCAAAAAATAGAATTTAACCCTGGACCAGAAGACCCATCCGTGTTATACGATCAAGCCAACCATATCAGTACGCTCATATGGGATGGTGGAGTAAGATACATTATTTATCAACTCTGGAAATTCTTACGAACGTTGTATATACCGTTTGTTTTGCTTAAATTGTATTTATTAATTCGTAGGAAAGAGAACTTCTCAACACCGTAGAAGTATCTCGCGAGTTCCATCGTGGAAACTGAACACCGCCCAGAAGAGGATACTGCGTGGAATTGGGTTTGGGATTTTCACGCATGGGCAGGTATTTCAACAGCTTGACCGGGCCTTGATAGATGCCCTTGTTGAGAGGTGGAGAAGTGAAACGAATACATTTCACTTCCCGCTCGGAGAGATGAAAATTATCCTAGAAGATGTAGGGTTCATCTTAGGGTTGCCGGTGACGGGGTGACCGGTAATTGCTCCTCCGTCAGAAGCAACGAATAAGAGAACCGCTAGGAACTTTTTAACTTTGATACCCTATGATCAATTTAGCAGTGGTGGTATCAAGTTGAAGTGGTTGGTAGATACCTACGGGGTTTTGCCGGAAAACTATATGGGCCGTGACCTTGTGCTGTACACACAAGCCTTCCTTTGGTGGGTGATGGGGGCAATATTATTCTCAACGATGTCGAAGAACACGGTCAGCGTGAGATATTTACCGTTGTTGGGTAACCAGGCTGAAGTTGGAGATTATGCATGGGGTGCAGCGGTTCTTTCGTATCTTTACCGAGCATTGCACAAGGCAACGAGGCCTGACTCTAAAGCCATATGTGCATGTCTCTCGCTATTGCAGGTATATCATATAAATCCTGTCTTCGTTATTATTTTTTTTGTTTTTGCATTTTTTGAATCGACGATATAAATATAATTTTCCCATGTTCTCAGGTGTGGTCTTATGAACACCTTGTTCCCGGTGCACCAACGCGTAGGGATGGAACCGATAGAGTGTGGCCTCGGTTGCGTGCTTGGGAGTACAGCCAGAAGAATAGCTACTACCGCAGGAGAGTCGATCCCCATCACAACATCACGTACTATCGAGGGGAGTTCGACCGTCTATCTCTGGGCCAATTCCGTTGGGCGACGGGTAGAAGAGTTATTCGTCTTCACGCTCTTCGGGTTGCAGCGCACACCCCTCATCCACTTCGAGGTCGCAGAGTGGCAGCTGCCAGACCGAGCAATGCGCCATTTTGAGTTGGAGCAGGGTTTGCCAGCCGGTGCCCCAGATATGAGGGTTAACAGGGACCCACCGGATGTCGGGCGGTTTGGCAAGGCCAATACACAAGAATTGTGTGCGGTCGAACTAGAGCTTTGGACTTCTTGGCAGGACACACTAGCGGCCATCGTCTCGGAGTCGGACCCCGTTATCAGCATCGAATAGTACGATGAGTGGTACTACCGCATCACGCGGAAGAGAGTAGCCCCAGTGAACTTTGAACGCGGGGAGAGGTATGCACCTAGGGGTCAGATCGACGAGCGTATGTCATACAATCTTGTAAGTTGCCCAACTAGTCTGACTTGTCTTGAATGTGTTAAATATAAATGTCTGATTAAAGTTACTTATTTGTTATCTCTTTGGATGTAGGTTAATGCCTCGCTTGCATTCTTCCAAAAGTTGAGTGAGCGGAAGGATCTGGTGAGCGCAATGGGCGAGGATCTTCGCCAACAGGCTACTGCACTGGCTTTAGTCTGTGGGAATTTTGTGCGACAAGCATCGGGACAGTCTTCGGTCCACAGCCCGAAAATGATCCCTCCGGGCAAGCTTCAGGGGTGAGCCAGGGAGTTGGTGGTCCCTCTGTACCGGGGATGGGACATGCTCAAGCGTCGTGGGCCGATTACAGCGGCCCGACCTTCAATTTGTTCCCGGAACCCCAACCCCTCTCTCAGAGTCAAGTCACGCAAGACTGGCCTTACGGTTTCAACGAGGCACTGCCCATTGTCCCGTGGGCGAGACCACTTGGCACCCCCGAAGGGCAATATCAGCTGCGGAAGAAATGGCCAACGAGCAATATCAGTCAGCCGGGGCCCCCGAAGGCGATTATCAGCCGGCCGGGGCCTCCGAAGGGGATTATCAGCTGGCCGATCCGTTGGTTGGAGGCCAATTTCTTCCATTGCTCTTGCCCCCTACCGGAGGGCAAAAGCAATCTGTCGACCCCCGAGGGCAATATCTGAAAGGGCATCCAGCCAGGCCTCTGAAGCGGCATAAACATGACCTAATCCAAGCCCGTTATTTTAGCCCCCCCCCGCAGACGGAGCGTCGTATGACGTGGATCACCCGCAGGGCTTGGATTACAATGCCTCGTGGAGAGAACTGTCCTCGCTGGCGCCGGGAACTTGGTTAGACAACTTTGTCATCTCGCACTACGTGTAAATTCTGAGGCAAAGGGGTCAGGAGCAGCCTAACTACGGTCCACGCATTTGTATCATTGATGCTTACTTTCATGGCATCCTAGTACAAGAGTGGGGCAAGTGGGGCAAGTAGGGCAAGTGGGACAAGGCGAGGCAGGCGAGAAAGGGGAAAGCCCCGCTCCAGTGGAGACCGTCCGCTAGCCTACAAGCATCTCTTGCTTGGCCGAGTCCAGTGAGCGCAAGTGTGGCGGGCGTGCTTCTAATCCCATTTATAGTGAATGCCCACTGGTACTTGGTTTGCTATGAACCGGTAACGAAGACCGTATCAGTCCTCGACAGTCTCTACGATGATACCTCCGTGATGGGTGTGATTGAAATGTACCGAGGCTTAGGCCAATTGGATTCCATGGTAAGATCATGTTTACTTCTTATTGTAACTTGCATATTGTAGAACTGATTAATCTTATTATGCTTGCTATGTTTAATGTTTAATGCTCATTATGTTTCTCGCAGAATCTATTTGCTGCCATGGTCAATGGTAAGCGTCGAGAGAGGGGACCGGTCAATACGAAGCTTGTTTTCCGATTGAAGAGGAGTAGGCCCAAGCAACTTAATTCTTAGGACTGCGGCGTCTTCGTCTGCATGTACATGGATTACATCTGCCGGTCTGAGAGCCTCAAGAATACCGTTTGGAGCCAAGAATTCATAGACTGCTTTAGGTATAGGATAGCTTGGCAAATTATCAATGGCCGGCCTAGAGCTATTAGATTTATTGTAAATCCGTGTAACGAGAAGGATCCAGCAGGGGCTGAGGACCCCAATTGACAATGTTTGCTTATAATAACATTTTAAACCACTTTTTTAATTGTCCTTATCGTTGAATCTTATCGTTGAATGCGATTGATGATTTCAGTTGTGTTGACTGAGATGTGATCGGTGTTGAATGCGATTGATTCACTGATATCGTTGTGTTGTTGATTTGAGTGTTTGATTTGCTTTGACCAGGGGGAAACAAAGTGTAAAAAAAACAAAGTGTTTGGACACTGTGTTTCTGTTGGGCTGTCCGCTATACTATACAGCAGACATAGATAGGACCAAAAAAAAAAAACGAAGTGTTGTTGGAGACTCTCTTCCTTCTGCGGGACTGTCCGCTATAGTATATAGCGGACATATATAGGGCAAAAAAAAAAACTAAGTGTTGGAGATTCTTCTTTCCGCAGGACTGTCCGCTATATAGTATAGCGGACATAGATAGGACCATAAAAAAAACTAAGTGTTGGAGACTCTTCTTTCTGCGGGACTGTCCGCTATATAGTATAGCGGACATAGATAGGACCATAAAAAAAACTAAGTGTTGGAGACTCTTCCTTCTGCAGGACTGTCCACTATACTATATAGCGGACATAGATAAGACCAAAAAATCGAGTTCTGACTTTCTGTTGGGCTGTCCGCTTTACTATATAGCGGACATGCATAGGAAACTGTGATTCTGCGGTGCCGTTCGCTTTATAGTATGGAGGATGTATAGGACAACCATTTTAAACCAATGGGTAGCAACTGTGATTCTGCGGTGCCGTCCGCTTTATAGTATGGCGGATGTAGCTAGAAACATAAATTCCCAACATTTTACATGCTTCAAAAGACGGGATTCGCTAATTAGAATGACATGTGGATAAGTGCCAGTTGAAATGAAATCCTAACATGCAGTAGGAAGAGATATATATATATATATATATATATATATATATATATATATATATATCACTCTTCATTTGACATATACTCATCAGATAAGTACTGATCATTGATTAAAATATTGTTTTTCTCGTTTGATTTGAGGTGCCTCCCACTAGTCGTGGAGACTGTCGAGGATTGTTATGACCATTTTTTTGGTTCATTGCAAATCAAGTACCAGTGGTTCCTATTACCGCATAATGGTAATAGGAAGATGTTCGCATCACGGGCGCTCACCGGACTATCCCTATTCTTAAGAAATGCAATGAGCACACTAGACTGCTGCCACTGGATCAAGCTTTTCCTCCCCATCACGGATGTCCAAATTCCATTCTCCGAAGAGCATGCCATGAAAAATCGCATCCAACAAAAAAAAACGTGGGGATGAGCATTCGCCCTAGCCCAACCCCGACGCATCAAAAGTTTAAGGTAGGCAGTGATCACAGTATCTTCCAATTAAGCCTTCATTTTCCATCCGAAGTGTAAGGAGCAGAAAATTACTCATTTATGCTTTGCTGATGATCTTTTTATCCTAGCTGGAGCAAATCACCAAACTATATCTCTTATCAAAGAAGCTATTCAAGAATTTGGTCAAATGTCTGGATTAAAGCCTAATCTGCAAAAAAGTTCTAAGTTATAGCTGGAATTGCTGAAGATTCTGCTCAAGAGCTAGCCCAATGCTTGGGGATACAACATGGAAAATTTTATTGCAACCTATTTAGGGGTTCTCCTAATTATATCAAAGTTAACTAGCTCTGACTGTCAAGTCCTAGTGGAGCAGCTAATGAAGAGAATTAACAACTGGACTGTTAAACATCTCTCATATGCTGGCAGACTACAACTGGCACTATCTGTACCATCTAGTATGCAGGTATATTGGTGTAACATGTTTATGCTACCAAAGAAAATCACTGCAAGTATAAAAGCTAAAATCAGAAGCTTTCTCTGGCATGGAAAGGATAGAAAATGTTCAGGAGCTAAAGTCTCTTAGCAAGATGTATGTTTGGCAAAGAAAGAAGGAGGACTTGGAATTAGAAGACTACTTGACTGGAATAAAGCAGCTATGTCTAAATATATATGGGATCTTGCTACTAAGAATGATACTTTATGGATTAGATGGTCCCATATATACATCATCAAAGACCAAAATCTCTGGCACTTTAAGCCACCAGTTGACCTCTCTTGGACTTGGAGGAAGATCACAAAGCTCAGAGGGATTATCCAACCTCAATATCAAATTTGAAATGGTAAGGATGCTTGGGTTTGGATGGATAATTGGTTGCCTAATGGTAATATCATATCTCAATATGCGCATAGAATTGTCTATGATGTTGCTAGAAATTTAAATATGAAGTTGTGTGACGCAATAGTCAATGGTGACTGTAATATATTGATAAGATTCCCAAGCTTGAGGTACCAAAACTCTCAATTATCAATAGTCTCCCCCTCTTTGAGAAATGAAGCTGATAAACTCAAATGGCTACCTTTATCAAAAGGAGAATTCAGCATCAAGTCTGCTTGGCAGGCTATCAGAACTCAGAAAGATATGGTGGAAAATTATATGGTTTCCTGGGAATTTTCCAAGGTGTGCTTTCCTACTATGGTTATTATGCAAAAATAAGTTAATGACTAAAGATAAGCTCAGATCCTGAAAAGTGGCGATTGAGGATAATTGCAGCCTATGCTCTCATGGGAAGGAAACAATTGATCATTTGTTTATGGAATGTGTATTTGTCCAAGAAATTTGGAGTGAAATCTTACAGAAACTACATATCCAAAAGAAATTCAACTCATGGACTCAACTGATCAGGTATGCTTGTAAGTACTTCAAGGGCAAAAGCTTTAGAGCAACGCTAAGCAAACTAGCTCTAGTTACCACAGTTTATGGAATATGGGAGGAGAGGAATCAAAGAATCTTCAAAGGGACTCAACATGAAACTTCTGTGGTTATGGCTGAAATTCAGCAAAGGATACTCTACAGAGTGTTAACCGGAAGAAGATAGTGGCAAATGAGATCAATAATCAACTATGCATAAATTGGGAACTTCCTGCAGTGATTTTGAGAGACTAGTTTATGTTCTATTTTGTATTCTTTATAATCCTTCATGATGAAGGATGAGGAATGTTTTGGATGTAAGATGTTTTTTTTTAGCTTCATTGGTAATAAATGACCTTTTACAAACAAAAAAAAAAGAACTAATAATAAACAAAATAAAACTCAAAAATATAAACAACAAAAATCATGTATGGAAATTAATGATTAATACTTTACAAATTAAAAAGTAAGCTTTTCTTAGCATTTTTTTTTTCTTTTTTTTACCCCCTTTAGTTATGGAAAACATCGTCCTATTTATTTTGGTGTTCCCTTATTTTTTACCTTTACTTTTTAATATTTAGTATAATTTGTTATTAAAGATTTATAGGTAATTTTGTCCGATCTTTGTAAACCTTATTGACCTGAAAAATAATTCTAAAAGTCTATCTAATTTAGATATACACATTAACATCTCAAAGTTACTTTTGAATAGCAAAATAAAGGCTCACAAAAGTAAATACAAAGAATCGTGTATAACACCTTAAAAGCACTTTTAAATTAAATAGAATAAATCACGTAATGTAAAGTAAAAAATCATATATAAAAGTTAAAGATTAATAATACGCTTAATTCGTAAAAATGCTTTAAAATACTAACATGGCAGTTCACTTAAGAAATTAATTTTCAGTGAATAATTACAAACTCTAAATTGGAATTTCTTCCCAACCAATTTTGGTCGCACCCAAGGGCCCACTGGGGGTCCCGTCTCTCACGACACGTCGGCAAAGTCAACAATCAATTTTCAACGCTTCCAACCGGTCAAAACATGCCACACTCAAGTTGGCACGTCGGATGCAGATTTTTATCCGAGCCATCCCCGATCCTGTGGACTACAAGAAAATCCGCCCCCGCCCCGACCCGCACCGAAGCAACGCAATCTGCAGGTTCTGTACCTAGAAACCGCACCCACACCCTCCATCCCCTTCACCATAGACACATCTGCATAGATCCACAAACACACAAACCAACACCGGCGCACAAACCAACCACCGGCGAATCACCGGCGCATAACAAAGCACCACCGTCGCACGATCCACCAACCACCGCAACCACCGGTCACCAACACAACACCCACCGCCCAGTTACAGCTCGGGAATGGGGGAAACGGTAATTTGCTGCTCTCTTTGATGCTTGCAGTTGTGCTCACGACTACATCAGTGTGGCTGGCTTCGAAAGCAGACTTGTTCTCCTGACCTTCGGTAATGGGGCAGACAGTTGCTGGCTTTATTCACGTCACCGATTCTAGCGCCTTGAGGACAAGCTAGGGTCTAGAGATCAACGGCTGAGATTGTATAGAACTATATGTAGGGTTAGGATAAAAAAAGCTGTCATATAACATGCGGGGCGGATACCGGGGCGGGTTAGACAAGGTACCAGATCCGACCCGCACCCGCAGCGGGTTTAAAATATTTTTACCGTACCCGCTCCACGACCCGGTCAGAGTCAAGAAAACCCGCTCCTATAGGATCGGAGCGGGGCGGATATCCGGCGGGTGCGGATCAAATTGCCATCCCTACACTCAAGTCACGTGCATTTTTTATTTTATTCTATGATATTTCGTCACTAAGAAATTGATTTTTGCGTGACTCATGGAAACGCGCTCGTCACGCCTCGACCATCTAACTCCTTTTTTCTTTCAAAGAATCAACCGTCAGCGCGCCTTGGCGCTAGCCTAATGGGGTTGGCCTTGGCCATATTCCCTAGGGGGTCGGCCTCAACCACCCTTAAAGGGTAGGCCTTGGCCTTCCTAAGGGGGTCGGCCTTGGCCGCCCTTAAAGGTCGGCCTCCGCCTTCGCTTAGGGGTCGGCCTTCGCCTTCCCCAAGGGGTTGGCTTGGCCTTCCCCATGGTGTTCTTCACTACTCTTCAAGGGACCATGCATCGTAGCGATGCCCACTATCACCTGCGGCCGCACGATATCTCCCCGACGCCCGCCATCGCTTGTCTGCCGGCTCCGCAAAACAAGTTATCGCCCGCCGCCTCGCACTGGCTCTGTGACGCCTGTCGCCAGCGCGCCATCTCCTCGAGCCCTATCTAGCACGTCTTCGTGCTAGCTTTGTGACCCCCGTCACCCGCGGTCTCGCGCTGTCTCCAGACACCAGTCGCCAGCACCCATGCGCCGCTCATGCGTCAAGTGCCCCCGGCATGAAGCCCACTTCCACGACACCAGTCACCCACTCCCACGCGCAGCTCATGCATCACGTTCCCCAGGGCAATTCCCACTGCCGCGACAGCCCTTGCTCGTGCCCACGTGATGTTAATGCTTCACATGCCCCTGACATGATGCCCGTAACTGCAACTGCTATTGCCAGCGCCCGTGCACCACTTCCATGACATGTGCCCCTGGCACCAGGTATTGTCTCGTAGCAGACACTCTATCGCTCCCATGCGCCACGTCGTTGATATAGTTGCGCCTCATGGCTCCCTGTCACATTACCGTGCCGCCAGCACCGCACATATTCCACCATGCTGCTGATACAGTAGTGGCCATGGCTCTCTTCCACATTACCGTGCCGCCAGCACCGTACACACTCCTCCGCGCCCATGCGTCATGCTGCTTATATAGTCCCGCCCCCCGACTATATGTCTCACTACCATGCCTATTGCGTTAGTTCATCCTTTTCACCACACCATGCGCATCTTCCGTTGGTGGTGAAATATGCTACGACCCACTCCTCGGTGTGTGTAGCATCCTGCGGTGATAAGCGACTCCTCCGGGAAACTATCTCTGCCAGGGAGCTCCAAGTGCTTCGGCACGAAGACTCTTTTTCCGCCAGGTAAACGGCTCCTCTGAGGCACTACCTTGACCCGTTGAGTAGGCGAATCCTCTGGCACACTACCTCGGCACGCTCTGAGTGCTCTGGCGCAAGGACTCACCCATGGGGATATACAACTCCTCCAGGACATTATCTCCACCAGGGAGCTCTAAGTGTTCCGGCATGAAGACCTCCCCTTCTGATAGGTAGACGGCTCCTCCGGGATGCTAGCTCGGCCCATCGGGTATGCGACTCCTTCAGGACACTACCTTGGTGGTCTCCAAGTGCTCTGGCACAAGGACTCACCCGCGGTGATAGACGACTTTCTGTAAAACGAGGCACTATCTCTGCTAGAGAGCTTCAACTCCCCTTCCCCTAGGTAGGCGGCTTCTCTGGAATGTTTCCTTGGCCCGTCAGATAGGTGACTCCTCCAGGGCACTATCTTGGCGCAAGGACTCACCCGCAGGATAGGCGACTCCTCTAGGACACTATCTCCGCCAGGGTTTCTGCATGACAAGCCTACGTGCTTTGGCACTAGGGGCTTTCATCGGCACCCTTAGGGACTATGACCCCGGGTCACTCCGAGATGGGAGCAGGTCTCTAGAGGGCATTGCACCTAGTTTCTCCTGGCAATTGGGTCTCGGGTTTTCTCTACCGCTACCAGGTCCTCGGCGTCTTTCGAAGCCTTGCAGGACTATCTCCGCTAGGCAGCTCTAAGTGCTTCGGCATGAAGACTCCTTTTCTGCCAGGTAGACAGCTCTTATGGGACCTCGACCCATCGAGTAGGAGAATCCTCTGGCACACTACCTCGGCACGCTCTGAGTGCTCTGGCACAAGGACTCACCCACGGGGATATACGAATCCTCCAGGACACTATCTCCACCAGAGAGCTCTAAGTGCTCCGGCATGAAGACCCCCCTTCTGCCAGGTAGACGGCTCCTCCGGGATGCTACCTCGGCTCGTCGGGTAGGCGACTCCTCCGAGACACTAGCTTGGCACACTCCAACTGCTCCGGCACAAGGACTCACCCGCGGCGATAGACGACTCTCTGTAAAATGGGGCACTATCTCCGCCAGGGAGCTTCAACTCCCCTACCGCCAGGTAGACAGCTTCTCTGGAATGTTACCTCAGCCCGTCAGATAGGCGACTCCTCTAGGGCACTACATTGGCGCAAGGACTCACCTGCGGGATAAGCGACTCCTCTGGGAAACTATCTCCACCAGGGTTTTTGCATGACTAGCCTATATGCTTTGGCACTGGGGGCTTTCATCGGCACCCTTAGGGACTATGACCCCGGGTCATTCCGAGATGGGAGCAGGCCTCTAGAGGGCATTGCGCCTAATTTCTCCTGGCAGTTGGGTGTCGGGTCTTCTCTACCGCTACCAGGTCCTCGGCGTCTCTCGAAGCCTTGCGGGACTCTACAAGGGCCTTGGACTGGTGGCTAGATCAAGGGGGCTCTCTAGACACACCGTCGCTGTGTGAGAAAACCTTTCCAAATAGACAGAGGGACGTTACCCAGGCAGGCCAGATGAATATGCGATCCGACAATTCATGGAGCACCGACACATGTGGACCCCTCGATGACGTGTCACTCCGGAGGAGTTCCATGTGTCGCTTGATCTCAACCTCTATAAATAGGGGTCTTAAGAACTCATCTGGGGACTTCACATTTTCAGAATTCATTCTCACATTCACTCCACTTTATAATTCTAGAGAGAGAAACATACAGAACCTTGACTCTGGACCTAAGCATTAGGCAGGACTGTCGTTGTGTAGTCACCACGCGTCGTCGCCCTCGCAGCACTGTCACCCTCAAGCTCTGTTTGGAAAGTCCTTGGTCTCTGCCTTTACTCTATCCTTGTTGTGTCCCATGTCAGCATGCTTGGCATCTGAGTCGGACTGTATTCCTTGTGGCACCTCCACATTGACTGCGAACCCACTTTCTTGGCATCAGAAATCATATACACCACTAAATGCATTTAAAGAAAAGAATCAAACCGAATATGACTTTATTCCTGAAAGCACTTTAAATTATCAAAAGAATAGATTATCTTTGTAGGATAATTTTTTTGATTACTAATTAGAAAAAACATTAACATGCATGCTTCTGACGTTACTTAATTTATTACAAAATTGATAAATCAGGAAGTTCTTTTCGTTGAAAATTTTCACATGGCCTATCAACTGTACATTTTATCTATAAGGTTACAAGACATTGATGACATGCAAAGATTCATCTTTTAACCTCATTTGTTTGTAAAACTTTTGTACAAGGTCAACCACTGTAAATTGTGGAAGCGACAAATAAAATTTTTTCAACTTTCTTTTCTTTCTTAATTACTCTATTTAAGCGGCACATCATCATGATTCTTTTGTGGGGTTCTTTTCATTTTTGTTCTTACCTATTAAGTTTTTACAATGGTTTTCAATAAAAGTTTTGTGGGTATTATTGGCCCAGTTTTTGTAAACCTTAGAAAACTAGAATATCATTTCTTCAGATTGTAAAACTCTACCAAATCAATGTACATACTTATTAGACTTTAATTCTAGCTATTAACATCCAAAAAGAATTTAAATATAACAACATAAAATATGAAAAACGCGAATACGAGAAACATTAACCATTAATACTATAAAACTTGAAAATTTTTCTTTCCTTTTTATGGAAGCAACACACAAAACAAGTATGACTTAGTATTTAAAAGTATTTTTAGACCATCAAAATAATAGGATAGTTAAGAAATTAGTTTTAATTATATAACCTGAAATTATATAAATTACATTCTCTTACAAATGCAATAAATAAAAAAAGAATCAAACCTAATATGACTAAATTTTTTAAAGCACGTTAAGATATTGAGAAAACAGTTTACTCCATAAATTTATTCTTAACTAAGTAACCTAAAATTCTGAAGGTGCACCTCATCAACTGATTAAGTTACTAGGGTTTAATTTGATTACTAGAGCTTAAAAAAACTTTAAATACAAATAAAAAATTCTAATAGTATGTGAAATGTGTTATAGCCCATTAGTAAAAAAAACTATTTTATATACTCTTAGTCAATAAATGAACTTATTACAACTTAAGTATGACTTTAATCACCTAAATATACTATACAATATGAACTCAATCGACAACCTGCGGGCTATTTGAGGATAAGAATAATCATCATTATCTATTTATTTATCTCAATCTTTTGCATAATTTCTACACTGTGACAAATTTAACTAACAATTAAATGTAGAATGTACATCATGGTTTTAAATCGCCGAATCGAACACGTAACGGTCGCGGTCGCAATGTAACGGTATCGAGAGTATCGGACGTTACGTAATGGAAATCGATTATCGCAATTGTGAATTTTTTTCAAACGTTAGCAAATACTCAAAACTCAATGATATAAAGATTGTGACCCTAAAATGTCTCATTTTAATACTTTTAATAGTTTAAAAGACTTAGAAGTATTTAAACAAAATAAGTACTATGTAATTATCAAGTATTAGTAAATAAAATAAGTGTTTAAATTTAAAATCTTACGTATTTTAAATTAAAACCATGCACTTAAGTTTAATAAAGCAGATGAGTAAAAAGTATTTAAAATATTTGAATCCAAAACACAAAGAAAGTCCATAAGTCATTAAAGACTCCTTCTCATTTAAGTAATTCAGTCATTCTCGATCTCATCTCAAACTAATCTCTGCTGACCCACCTCCTACGCCCACCGCCACACTCCCCAGTCCCCACTCACCCAGACTCAACCACTATAGTACAGCGCAAGAGCCAACACGTCGACCTTCTTCTTCCATTCTCCTCTTTTACAGTGCTGGACAACACACAGTCGTACACAGTATCGCCAACCTTCTTCCTTTGTCTTTTTCTCTTTCTTCTTTTAGGATTGTGTTGTTGTTTGGAGTGCAGAGGTGTATATACAGAATGAAAAAGTGAGAATTTGGACTTGAAGGAGTCAGATCTGTAACCTCTATTGGAAGGAGACAAGGAAATCTCTGCTCTGTTTTCTTACCGAGTGTGTTTGGATATGAGATTTTGAAATACTGAATATTTCTAAATGCCCTCATTTCAAAATTTCCTGATTTACAAATTCCATCATTTTGAAATATCTTGTTTGGATATTTTTTACTACATTGTGAATTCTAATTGAGTATTTACAAATTCTCTGTTTGGATTAGTATCAATGGATTCAAGACTTCCAAGATATTACATCTATGAACTAGTTTATTTCATATATCTGGAACCACACAAATCAATAGTTAGATAATCTAAACTTTTAGTATGAATCAAGAACATAAATCATGACAAAAGTCAGGGTATGCTAAGAAAGAAATAAAATGTCATTATCCAAAAAAAAATAACAAATGCAAACAAATGAAGTTTATGCACCTAACTAAAATTCTACGCCGGTGGAATAAACATAAGCACCCAATTCTTGTTCTTTTCAATGGATAGTGTTTTCAACACGCGAAGAAGTTGTTGGGGGCAGGATTCCTAAAAAATAGGATAGGTATCTCAATCACGTAACATGGATTTATAAAATACAGTTTGAAGAGATTTGACAAATAACTAGTTCAGACTAGTTATTTGAACTGTGGATTTGGAGACCCACATCCCCAGTTCAAATACCTCCAAAAATTTCGTAAATTCTCTTTTGAACCATCCAAACAAGGGATTTTGTCCAAGTCATTTGCAAATACCCTGTCAAAGTCAAATCTTCAGTTCAAATCCAACATCCAAACACACCCTAAGGGTACGTGACTGTAATGCCCCGAAAATCCGGAACTCCATTACTCCGGACTCCTAAGGCGTTAACCTATAATGTCACATAGATCAGAGCACCCGTCATAGTTTCAAAATCCTAAAACTGCATAACGCTACATTCTTCCAACAACATAAAGTTCCACACAAGGAATTTCAAATTTAAGTTGTTACAAACTTGTACATAAGTCTCTAACGGCATACTAACTGTACAGGCCCACACAAGGGTCCTATTTACACAAACTAGGGTAGCTACCTTAGAGGTCTTACCCGACGCTAGCTCATTCCCACGAGAACTACAGCTGAGGGCCACCTGCAGAACGGAACAATTAAGGGTGAGCTTTTGAGAGCTCAGTAAGGTCCCTCAAACGAACGAGCTCTGAAATAATTCACGGATGCAATTAAATGATATTTTCTTTCAAGAGTTTCGAAAGAATCATAACTAGTTCGATCACATATCAAGGAAACATTTTAGATACGATGCCGACAATCATAGATGCACCGACTAGTCCATCAAGGTACTAGCCCATGTCAATGCACCGACTAGTCCGTCAAGGTACTAGCCTATATCAATGCAAAATCTCACGTCAATTGACAGAACGACAACAACGATAATACATTGATTAAATTGAAACACCACCAGAAATAAATACCGTGCAGCGAACAGAGTTTCGGATAAGGGTCCCTTACCTGGTTCACAGCTATGATACCCTAACCGAAAATCCTTTGCTTTAACAGTGAAGGTCCTTCCTCCTTGATCCCTGTTTTTCTTTCCCTTCACGATCCCTGTTTCTTTCTTTTTGTTTTTCTCTGTTTCTTCTTCTTCTCTGTTTAGCTTCTTTTTTTTTTCTTTTTTTTTTCTTTTTTTTCCCTCCTTCACCCGAGAATCGTTATCTTACTCCATATTTTACTATTTAACTAGTTTACTCAGCTTAAGCTAGTAGGTGGTGGCATGTTCCTAATTCATTTCACCAAAAATCAACACCTTTCAAACCTAGTCTAGGCTATATTTCCCAAAATTGCACAACTAGCCCACACTTTACCTATTCACAAAAGAACCCCAACCTTTTTTTTTCGCGCTCAAAAGATTCGCACTAGGAAAAATGAGGATATTACAGTGACGGTACATATCGGCGTAACAGCCCATAATGGTGCCGTAACGGCGATACAACTGTGAAATTGATTAGGACGGATATATCGGTGTGTAACCGCAATGGCAAGCCGAAAACCCGTTACATATCGGCCGTTACGATACGTAACAGCCATTTTTTAAAACCCTTTGTATATATTAGACCGTAAATTTGACTATTAACATCTCAAAAGCATTTCAAACAACAACATAAAATGTCACCAAGGTAAATTATGAAATCATATGTGAAATTTTAAGATAAATACTTCACAAAGTAAAATATTTCATTTCTTTTAAATTATTTAACCTTAATATTTCACAATGTTACATGAAATAAGAACAGTCATCACTTTATAACCATTTAGCCTCAATAATGTGCAAAGCTTTTGTAGGATACTCTGGTATTTTAATGGTAAATTAAAATACATTCGCATTAAAATGTACACATAATTCTAAAATTCTCAAAAATACATCAAAATGGATGGCCGAAAAGCATCAAACATGACCTTTAACAAAAATAATTAAACGCAGACATTGCCACTCGATAACATCATATTATCTCTCTTTAAAGTTAGTTTTATATTTTAAAAGGGTGTTTATTTGAAAATAAGTAAAATAGCTTCACGTGCTTCAATTTTTGTTTCAAACTCTATTTTTTCATCACGTATTAGTATGTTATCTAAGTCTACATAAATAATTTACTTAATAGATAGCTTGCCTTTTTTACCATCTTTTATGATTTTCAAGACCAAAGGTTGTAATTTTGTATCTAATTTAATGATAATAATCAGCTATATCAAAAGTATCTATAAAAGAGAATGTTGATGTAACAGCCTAAAAGCTGAGGCTAGTTATATATATATATATATATATATATATATATATATATATATATATCCTAGCTAATTATTTATTGGACCTTTAGCGACAAACTGCTGAGCATTAAGTTTTGTGATCTTTAGTGACAAATTTTTTGAAAACCATAAGTTATAACTTAATGATAGCAGTTATAGGCAATTTTGAATGTGATCTTCAGCGACGAGCGTTAACGATAATTTTAGAAACCTTTAACGTTAATTTTCATACTCTATTGTTAGCATTGATATTATATTACCAACTTTTAGCAACCATTTCTACACATATCTAGTAACAATGTGCATAATTAATATTTTATCGACAACAATTAGCGACAATTTTTATACTTAGAATTGATATTTTTATTAGCAACTTTTACCGACAATTAGTGTAGCGGACGTAGTTTTAAATATAAATTTAAATTGGGGACTCTTGAATAAAGAAGATGTTACATCAAATCTAATTTTGAGGTTAGTGAACTCTCTAATTTTGGAAGCAAAATAAGAGTGGGAACAAGGGAGATAAAACAGGAGAAATTTGAGCCTTTTGAATTTATTGCATTTTCAGTTAAAAACAAGAAAGAAAGAAAGAAGTCAGATTTAAGAGAATAGAGAGAGAGACATTTCGGTTACTAGAGCGATATATGTATATATATATATATATATATATATATATATATGTGTATATATATATATATATATATGTATGTATATATACAGGGAGCTGATCCATTGACAGCGCTGGCAAATGGAGTTAAGTTGCCAACGCGATCTGGCCGTCCACGCGCGATCTGTGAACGGTCCAGATCTTTTTTTTGCACTTTTTTTAAGTTCGTCCGCTACATAATGTAGCGGACGATTTTTTTGACAAAAATACCCTCAAACTTAAAAACAGCCCATCCGCTACATTATGTAGCGGATAGTTTTCTGACATTTTTTTGTCTGTCCTTTCTCTCATCCGCTACATTATGTAGCGGATGGGTTTTCTTACATTCTCTGTAACACCCCGATATTTTTTACGGATTATTAAAATAAAATTTAGCGGCGAATATATTTTTAAGCATCGATATTTTTATTAGCAGTTTTTTTTAGCGACGTTATTTTTTTCTTTAAAATACTTAGCATTGACGTATACTTTTAGTGACAATTAAAATTTCTTTTAACATTGATGTACTAAGTAATGACTTTTAGTGACGAATAGTGAAGCGGGGTCATGTGACAAGCCTATTAAGAATTTTCTAGCATGAAAATCATATCATGAATATTATTGTGGACCTTTTTATAAAAGGAAAAAGGCTTCGGGTAAAATAAGAATAGCCAAAGAAAATTTGAGGGGGCATTTTGGTTATGTTTCAAATTAGGGTTATTATGTATAGATTATAGAATAGGGATAAGCCGTCATAGGCTTTGTTCGAGACCTATTGCGGCAGAGAGAGATACCGGGAGAGAGAGAGAAGAGAAGGGATCGAAGGAAGAGTTTTCCGGCGAAGCTTTTCTGGTAAGTTTTTGTTTTAACCTTTCCCTCGATTTCTTAAAGAAATTACGGTTGGAGGGGAGGAAGAGAGAACCTACGAGATTTTTGGGCTGCAATTTCAGTGTATATGTATATGTTCGAGTGTATTCATGTGATCTATATGTGTGCTTGAAAGAAACGAAAAATGCGAGTTTACAGGGGACGAGTCACTGCCATGAGGCAGATTAAACCGTAGGTATTAATATACATACAGGTATGTGGGTCTGTGAGAAATGGTGGGTTGTGGGTACCGATATATATGGGAAGGAAATAGCCATGTAGCTGCCGTAAACATTCGAATGTGTAAACGGGTATAGTAGCGGCGTGAAGGGATATGGGTTTGGGACAGAACCAACGATAAGGGCTGCTTTGCACCTTGTGGAATTCTTGTCATGGCAGCCATGGCTGCGCAGAGGAAGAGAGGAGCTTGGGCGCATGGAAATGCCGTGATGGCAGTTGGACGTGGGAAGGCGAGGAGATTGAATACCTGTTTGTGTTTGGATATGGTGAGGTCTAGGAGGTAATGTGTAGGTGTAGTGCACGGTTGAGAAAAGAAAATAGAAGAAGAAGAAACCGAGGTAGAAACCCACTGCCGTAAGGCAGTGGGTGTGACTTGCATTTTTAGTGTGTGTTTTCGGTTGGGTTGGAGTGTAGTTGTTTGGGTGCTCAAGTATGAATATGAGCATGGCAAATGTGTACATATATATATAGAATGGTAGTGAGGTGAGTGCATATATATAATATATAGAAGTGTGTATGTGGGTGCAATTTGGAGTGGTGCATAGGTGTAATCAGGTATCAAAATAATGGGTTTGTACAGAAGCTGAAAGAGGAGAAGAAGGGTGATGAGCAACAATGGGTCTAAGCAGTTAAAGTGGTACACTGTGCATGAACAGTGTATCACGTGACTGTTGGGTATCTTGTGATTGTTCAAAAATGCTAAAACTTTACAGGATTATTCTTAGGGAAATATTAGAATTACTGTTAAAATTTCAGATTTTTCTGATATCGTATGAAATTTTAGTATTTTCTGTAATTTCAGATTTGTAAAATTGTTTTGGGAGCCCTTAAACCCTGAAAATGTTCTGGGAAAAATTACATTAATGTTGTTATAGCATAAGTAAGACTCAGTTTGAATTTTATGATTTTTGGAGTTGATTTGCTATGGTTTCCGTATCGCGTTGGTTTTAGAAAAATGAATAATTTAAAAATAGTTTCAGTGTCTTTTAAATTCTGATTTCAATTTTTATAATTTTTATATATTTTTTAAATTTCGTATAAAAATTATGGGACTTATTTTCCAGCTGGAAGTAATTTTGACAATTTATGGATTTTTATTGCATTGAAGGAAATTATTTTAATTCGAAAATATTCAAAAATTCAGAAAATTCATATTTTGACTTATTATAATGTTTTAAGCTATACAAGTATTTTATTTTAATTTATAATAAATTTAGAATACGGTTATGCATTAAAGAGCGTACCGGGTTCTCGGTTAGGTTGGCCGTGTGCGAGGCGCGCTTTGAGTTGTGTGATTCCGGGGTTAGAGGCGAGCACCGTTTGGGTAGTTTATATTAGGTTTATAATATATTAGTGTGGATAGTGTTCCGATAAATAAATTGCCTGACCTAGGTTAATTCAAAGGATTTGGATCGAAGTTGTTTAGCAGTGCATAGCTTGGACCGAGGTAAGGGATTTCTTCTGAAACCCAGTTTCCTCTATTTGTTCTCATAGATATTTTTCTGATTTGTTACCGCCATTCGTTTGGACTCTGTTATTTTGATAAAGTCGCATTATTTGCCATATAAACCTTTCATTGAGCCTTAAAACGTTTATTGAAATTCTTATCAATGCTCATTAATTATTGTCAATCGAGCATTGAATAACATGTTGCATTATCGAAATGTTTTCATTCTGCATAATTGACATGAGATTGTGCATTGGTGTGTTTGGCGGGAGTTGGTGTATGTTGGAGGATATTGGTGTGGGCTAGTACCTTGATGGACTAGCCAGTGTATTGGTGTGGGCTAGTACCTTAACGGACTAGCCGGTGTATTGGTGTGGGCTAGTACCTTATTGGACTAGCCGGTGTATTTGTGTTTGATTGTTTGCATCGCATCCGAAAATCATATTGACATCTGATCGAATTGTTTATTTGAACAAAACCATCATTGTTTTGTATTCGTAAATTATTTCGTAATTTATTTGTTTGAGCGACCTTACTGAGCTCTCAAAAGCTCACTCCCCTTTGACTTCCTTTCCGCAGGTAATATCGAACAATAGATCGCATTGGGTGTGAAATAGATCCGAGCGCAGGAAAGAGGAATTTAGTTTTAGTTTTGGTCATTAAAACCCCTGCGTGGGTGAAACGTCTTTGTTTAAATTTTCTTAGACTTAGATTTGGTATTTCAATTACGACAGTTGATTGAGAGTATAGTCTGATTGACAGATAGTTGCTCTGATAGCTTGTTGATAAAGGACACTATTGTCTTAGTTTTATCGATTGATTGAGTATTGTCTTAGTGAATTGATGGATCGAGTGTCTAACGTTCCGGAAAATTCCGGGATGTTACATTCTCTCTCTCTCTCTCTCTCATTTTAATCCTCTGACTTCCTCTGACTTCTTTTCCCCTCTCTCTCTCTCTCTCTCTCTGTCCTTTCACATGGCTGAAAAGAGAAACGGCCGCTGAACCCATCACCACCACCACCGCCGCTGAACCCATCACCCACAACCACCACCGCCGCTGAACCCATCACCCACAACCACCAAAACTCTGCCACCGCCGCTGAACCCATCACCCACAACCACCACCGCCGCTGAACCCATCACCCACAACCACCAAAACTCTGCCACCGCCGCTGAACCCATCACCACCCACCACCGCCGCTGAATCTCTGGTTTGGTCATCGACCTCGACTTCGGCCACGGTGGAACCACCGCGACAGCAACCTCCAGTGCAGCCACCGTTGCTACCGCAGTCACAGTAAACACTTTGCCGTCGTCGAGAACTCACCGCACTCATGACACCGTGCCATTACCACCATGGTAGGCCCTCCGGGAAAGCCACGGCGCCGCTGTACCGACAAACACCGGCGCCAACCAGCGCAACCACTGCCCGCTGCCAACGCAGCTCTGCCACAGGCCCAAACACCGTCCAGCTCCCGATCTGTGCCACCGCGATCTGGAGCTTGGATGGTTGGCGCAGATCGGCACGGAGCTCCTCGCGACGGTGATGCTAGTGGTCACAACCTCCAGATATGCGGCGCTGTCGCCTCACGTCGTACCGTCGCGCAGACTCCATCAACCACCGGCCACCGGCGCTCCAGATCTACTCCAGATCTGCCCCACCGTGATTGGCCGCAGCGCCATGGCCACCATCGCCGATGTCGCATCGCCATCTCTTTAGGCAGTGAGAGAAAGGACCGAAAAAGAGAAAGAAAAAGAGAAAGAAAAAGTAGACTTTGTCTACTCGTTCGCTACATAATGTAGCGGACGTAACAGACTCATTTTTGTCAAAAAATTTGTCCGCTACATTATGTAGCGGACGGGCTTAAAAAAAAACTAAAAAAAAGTCCGTCCGCGACACAGTTTAGCGGACGGGGCGGAGGGGCAAAAAGGTAAAAAAGTCTGTCCGCGATATAGTGTCGCGGACGACTGACAGTATTCGAAAAAGGCATGATCTGGGCGGTCCATCTTTCAGGATGGACGGCCAGATCGCGTTGGCAACTTAACTCCATTTGCCAGGGCTATCAATGGATCAGCTCCCATATATATATATATATATATATATATATATATATATATATATATATATATATATATGGGAGCTGATCCGTTGAGAGCGTTAGCAAAATAGGAGAAGTTGCAAGTGCGATCTGACCGTCCATCCCGAAAGATGGACGGCCCAGATCGCCTCTTTTTCGAAAGCTGTCAGTCGTCCGCCATACAGTATCGCGGACGGGTTTTTTTTACCTTATTGCCCCTCCGCGCCTGTCCGCTACACTGTATGGCGGAGGACATTAAAGTCCTGATGAGAGACAGCGAAAAGACGTCTGCGATACTGTGTAGCGGACGTCCCCCAGGCTGACACCTGTCAGGGCCTCTCCCGTCAGTTTTTTCGACAATGACGGTTATCTTGTCCTTATCTGTCACGTCAACAATGTCCGCTACACAGTTTAGCGGACGTTATAGCCATCCGCGATATTGTATCGCGGACGTAATAGCTATCCGCGATACTGTATCGCGGACGTAATAGCCATCCGCGATACTGTATTGCGGACGTTCAATATACTTTCAAACGACAGTAACTACGACCCTCTTCTCCACTCTTTCTACTCACAAAATTTTCCAGCGGCGTTGGCAAGCAGATCGGCGCAATTCCGTCTTAAGAACCCCTTTAATACCCTAAATCGATCACGTAAGTTCACAAAATCTACACTTTTTTTTGTTTGTAATCTTCAGTTGTGATGAATATTGCGTTTTATATATGTATGTTTTTGTTCTTGTGCAAGCGTTTGTAAATTCCGAATCCGTATATGCATATATATATATATATATATATATATATATTTATACGTATGAGTACATATGCTAACATTGTATGCATCATTCATGTGCTTGCGTTATATGTATTATGCATGTGCTAGCGTCGTATTTTGGCGAGCGATTATCAAAATCCAAAACGTAAAATCCAAACTGAGAAGGTTTTTCCATAATTTCAGTTGCAAAAAATGGAATTTAACCCTGGACCTGAAGACCCATCCGTGTTATACGACCAAGCCAACCATATCAGCACGCTCATATGGGATGGTGGAGTAAGATACATTATTTATCGACTTTTTATCGCTTACGAACGATGTATATACCGTTTGTTATGCTTAAATTGTATTTATTAATTCGTAGGAAAAAGAACTTCTCAACACCGTAGAAGTATCTCGCGAGTTCACATCGTGGAAACTAAACACCGCCCAGAAGAGGATACTGCGTGGAATTGGGTTTGAGATTTTCACGCATGGGCAGATATTTCAACAGCTTGACCGGGCCTTGATAGGTGCCCTTGTTGAGAGGTGGAGAAGTGAAACGAATACGTTTCACTTCTCGCTCGGAGAGATGACAATTACCCTAGAAGATGAAGGGTTCATCTTAGGGTTGCCGGTGACGGGGCGGCCGGTAATTGTTCCTCCGTCAGAAGCAACGAATAAGAGAACCGCTAGGGACTTCTTAACTTCGATACCCCAGGATCAATTTAGCAGTGGCGGTATCAAGTTGAAGTGGTTGGTAGATACTTACGGGGTTTTTCCAGAAAACTATACGGGCCGTGACCTTGTGCTGTACACACAAGCCTTCCTCTGGTGGGTGGTGGGGGCAATATTATTCCCAACGACGTCGAAGAACACGGTCAGCGTGAGATATTTATCGTTGTTGGGTAACCTGGCGGAGGTTGTAGATTATGCATGGGGTGCAGCGGTTCTTTCGTATCTGTACCGAGCATTGCACAAGGCAACGAGGCCTGACTCCAAAGCCATATGTGCATGTCTCTCGCTATTGCAGGTATATCATATAAATCCTATCTTCGTTATTTTTTTTTTGTTTTTGCTTTTGTTGAATCGACGATATAAATATAATTTGGCCATGTTCTCAGGTGTGGTCTTATGAACACCTTGCTCCCAGTGCACCGACGCGTAGGGATGGAACCGATAGAGTGTGGCCTCAGTTGCGTGCTTCGGAGTACAGCCGGAAGAATAGCCACTACCACAGGAGAGTCGATCCCCATCACAACATCACGTACTATCGAAGGGAGTTCGACCGCCTATCTCCGGGCCAATTGCGTTGGGCACCGTACATACGTTTGGCGCGACGGGTAGAAGAATCGTTTGTCTTCACGCTCTCCGGGTTGCAGCGCACACCCCTCACCCACTTCGAGGTCGCAGAGTGGCAGCTGCCAGACCGAGCAATGTGCCATTTTGAGTTGGAGCAGGGTTTGTCAGCCGGTGCCCCAGATATGAGGGTTAACAGGGACCAACCGGATGTCGGGTGGTTTGGCAAGGCCAATGCGCAAGAATTGTGCGTGGCCAAACTAGAGCTCTGGACTTCTTGGCAGGACACACTGGCGGCCATCGTCTCGGAGCCGGACCCCGTTATCAGCATCGCAGAGTACGATGAATGGTACTCCCGCATCACGCGGAGGAGAGTAGCCCCAGTGAACTTTGAACGCGGGGAGAGGTATGCCCCTAGCGGTCAGATCGACGAGCGTATGGCATACAATCTCGTAAGTTGCCCAACTTATCTTGAATATAAATGTCTGATTAAAGTTACTTATTTGTTATCTCTTTGGATGTAGGTTAATGCCTCGCTTGCATTCTTCCAGAAGTTGAGTGAGCGGAAGGATCTGATGAGTGCAATGGGCGAGGATCTTCGCCAACAGGCTGCTGCACTGGCTTTAGGCTGCGGGAATTTTGTGCGGCAAGCATCGGGACAGTCTTCGGTCGACAGCCCGGGAATGGATTATACGGGCGTCAGCCCGTATAACGTTGATCCCTTCGGGCAAGCTTCAGGGGTGAGCCAGGGAGTTGGTGGTCCCTCTGTACCGGGGATGGGACATGCTGAAGCGTCGTGGGCCGATTACAGCGGCTCGACCTTCAATTTGTTCCCGAAACCCCAACCCCTCTCTCAGAGTCAAGTCACGCAAGAATGGCCTTACGGTTTCAACGAGGCACTGCCCATTGTCCCGTGGGCGAGACCACTTGACGGCTCCGAAGGGCAATATCAGCGGGCGAAAGAAATGGGCGGCGAGCAATATCAGCCTGCCGGGGCCCCCGAAGGCGATTATCAGCCGGCCGGGGCCCCCCAAGGGGTTTATCAGTCGGCCGATCCGTTGGTTGGAGGCCAATTTCTTCCGTTGCTCTTGCCCCCCGGTGGAGGACAAGAGTAACCGGTCGACCCCCGAGGGCAATATCTGGAAGGCCATCCAGCCAGGTCCTTGAAGTCGCATAAACATGATCTAATCTGAAACCGTTATTTTAGTGCCCCCCCCCCCCCCAGACGGAGCGTCGTATGACGTGGATCACCCGCAGGGCTTGGATTACAATGCCTCGTGGAGAGAACTGTCCTCGCTGGTGCCGGGAATTTGGTTAGACAACTTTGTCATCTCGCACTACGTGCAAATTCTGAGGCAAAGGAGTCGAGAGCAGCCTAACTACGGTCCGCGCATTTTTATCCTCGATGCTTACTTTCATGGCATCCTAGTACAAGAGTATAACGAATAGGACAAGGCGAGGAAGCAGGCGATAAAGGGGAATGCCCAGCTCCAGTGGAGACCGTCCGCTAACCT
The DNA here is from genome assembly GCA_033065855.1 of Escallonia rubra. Classification (NCBI taxonomy): domain Eukaryota; kingdom Viridiplantae; phylum Streptophyta; class Magnoliopsida; order Escalloniales; family Escalloniaceae; genus Escallonia; species Escallonia rubra. The sequence continues at coordinate 99,242 of JAVXUO010000751.1, forward strand.
ACAAGCATATCTTGCTCGGCCGAGTCCAATGAGCGCAGGTGTGGCAGAAGTGTTTCTAATCACAGCTATAGTGAATGCCCACTGGTTCTTGATTTGCTATGAACCGGTAACGAATACCGTATCAGTCCTCGACAGTCTCGACGATGATACCCCCGTGATTGGTGTGATTGAAATTTACCGAGGCTTAGGGATGTTGGATGCCATGGTAAGATCCTGTTTACTTCTTATTGTAACTTGCATATTGTAGAACTCATTAATCTTATTATGTTTGCTATGTTTAATGTTTAATGCTTATTATGTTTCTCGCAGAATCTATCCGCTGCCATGGTCAATGGTAAGCGTTCTCGAGAGAGTCGAGCGAGGGCATCGGGCGATACGCAGCTTGTTCTCCGATTGAAGAGGACTAGGCCCATGCAACTTAATTCCTCGGACTGCGGCGTCTTTGTCTGCATGTACATGGATTACATCTGTCAGTCGGAGAGCCTCAAGAAGACCGTCTGGAGCCAAGAATGCATAGACTGCTTTAGGTATAGGATGGCATGGCAAATTATCAATGGCCGGCCTAGAGCTATTAGATTTATTGTAAATCCGTGGAACGAGGGGGCCGAGGGACCCAATTGACAATGTTTGCGTATAATAACATTATATTCACTTTTTTAACTGTCCTTAAACTTCTTGAATCTTATCGTTGAATGCGATTGATGATTTCATTTGTGTTGACCGAGATGTGATCGTTGTTGAATGCGATTGATTTGATTAACTGATATCGTTGTGTTGTTGAGCTGAGTGTTTGATTTGTTCTGTGTGATTTGCTTTGACCAGGGGGAAACAAAGTGTAAAAACCAAGTGAGACTGTTTCTGTTGGATTGTCCGCTATAACATAGATAGGGCCCGGAAAAAAAAAACCAAGTGTTGGGGAGTCCTTCTGCTTGTCTGTCCGCTATATAGTATAGCGGACACAGATAGGGCCAAAAAAAAACTAAGTGTTCGGGAGTCGTCCTTCTGCTTGAATGTCCGCTATATAGTATAGCGGACATAGATAGGGCCGAAAAAAACTAAGTGTTGGGGAGTCTTTCTTCTGCTTGACTATCCGCTATATAGTATAGCGGACGTAGATAGGGCCGAAAAAAAAACTAAGTGTTGGGGAGTCTTCGTTCTGCTTGACTGTCCACTATATAGTATAGCGGACGTAGATAGGGCGGAAAAAAAATCTCTAAGTGTTGGGGAGTCTTCCTTCTGCTTGACTGTCCGCTATATAGTATAGCGGACGTAAATAGGGCCGAAAAAAAAACTAAGTGTTGGGGAGTCTTCGTTCTGCTTGACTGTCCGCTATATAATATAGCGGACGTAGATAGGGCGGAAAAAAAATCTCTAAGTGTTGGGGAGTCTTCCTTCTGCTTGACTGTCCGCTATATAGTATAGCGGACGTAGATAGGGCCGAAAAAAAACTAAGTGTTGGGGAGTCTTCCTTCTGCTTGACTGTCCGCTATATAGTATAGCGGACGTAGATAAGGCCGGAAAAAAAAACTAAGTGTTGGGGAGTCTTCCTTCTGCTTGACTGTCCGCTATATAGTTTAGCGGACCTAGATAGGGCCGAAAAAAAAAACTAAGTGTTGGAGACTCTTCCTTCTGCTTGCGAAAAAACTATTCACGTACACTTTAGCGCCAAATTCATATCTTGCGAAAAATATTGAAATTTGTTTGGTCACTTTTTTTTTTTTCTCATTGCACCTTAGGCACGCTATATAGCCCATTTCTATGAATTTCGGCGAAAAATGAGACAAATTATTTTTTTGATTTTCCTATGAAGGGCCTATTCACGCACACTTTAGCGCCAAATTCATAGTTTGCGAAATATGTTGTAATTTTTTTGTCACTTTTTTTTTGCTCATTGCACCTTAGGCATACTAGTTACCCATTATAGTATGACGGATGTAGTTAGAAACATAAATTCCCAACATTTTACATGCTTCAAAAGACGGGATTCGCTAATTAGAATGACATGTGGATAAGTGCCAGTTGGAATGAAATCCTAACATGCAGTAGGAAGAGATATATATATCACTCTTCATTTGACATATACTCATCAGATCAGTACTGATCATTGGTTAAAATATTGTTTCTCTCGTTTGATTTGAGCTGCCTCCCACTAGCCTCGGCCATTTCTTCCGCAAGTTGAAGCATGTAAAATCGTTTTTTACGCAGCAACATCCGGTTATTCTCCATACGAATTCGGTGGACAACTTTCTTACACTGCTTAACATTACGCCTCGACATAGTAAGTGAATGACGTTGCGGCACAGGTGCTCTCAGCGTAGTGAGATCTTGGTGTAGCGCTTCTGATTCTTTAACTCGATATGTCCATTCTCTCCGTAAACCGCAATAATACTCTCTGGGATCCGTGTACTTCACTTCTTTGTAGTTGTCGTTCCTTTCACACAACAACCACACAGTCTCACGTCCCCGCAGACTAGAACTCCCAGGAACTGCTGCCATTTAAGTTTGGCGGTTCTAATGCGATGAGCATGAGTAACATATATAAATAAGCCCACACACACATACACGATATATTGGTGTGATAGCTACACAATAGCCTGCCCATCTCTGGTGACAAGACAAGTCTCTGGACATTGAAGATGACAATAGTTGGAGACAATAGCATGCCCGTGTCATAAAGTTGACAAGTCTTTGGTGACAAGACAAGTCTCTTTGGTGACAAGACAAGTCTCTAGTCTATTGTAGAGGCTTGTCACATCTCATAAAGTTGAACCTGTAGCATCTCATAAAGTGGTCCCGTTTCAAAGTATAAATAAGTACATGCATTGCACGTAGGGCAAAGGGCATAGAGTGATATACTCCCAATTTCATAACAACTCTGGGAATGTCGTATACTCCACGAGATATTTTTGAAGCAATGGGTCGTTACTGGGCGGGTGAAGATGAATTTCACTATTCTTTGCGTCCAAGATTGCGTTACTAATCAAGCTATGTTAATACATTACGTGCAGAATGGTCTTATCGGATGAATGAATATGAGGTCTTGGTAGCTGATTCACGGCTCATGAATATACCCATACCTCGACAAAAGGCAATCAACATGCCTCGAATTACACACATGGAGCTTGAAAGGGCACTGCATCGAATACGTGAAGAAAATAATAGAATGAGAGTTCGTCAAAGTAGGCATAACTTACGTCGTATGACACGTGATGCACATGAAGATGGCAACAACAATGAAGCACAAGTATACTTGAACATGAGCTTCGAAGAAGGATCTGTTTTCGATGCTCCAGTTTTAGATGAAGATGACTGAAGATCGAGTTCTTTTAAGGCTATAAGGCTTCTGCTTAGGCCGGGGTTCGGGAAGGTCGGAACTAAGTGTCTGGTCCGTGCCAACCATTTTCTGGTCCAAGTTGCAGACAATGATCTGCACCACTATGACGTGAGATCCTCAGCTGTGCACCTTTTGTTTGTGTGTGGGTTTCCGTGGTGCGTGGATGTATTACGATAATACTTCCTCGCTAATCATGTATTGTGTTAGAGACTTTCTTTCTGCGGTGCCATCCGCTTTATAGTATGGCAGATCTGGATAGAAACAGAAAAAACTTTTTGTTGGGCCGTCCGTTCTACTATATAGCGGACGGCCCAGCAGAAAGATAGATCGCCAACCCTTAGTTTTTTCTCTCCTAGGTCCGCTATATAGTATAGCGGACAGCCCCGCAGAGAGAGAGTCTCCAACACTTAGTTTTGTTTTCTCCTATCTATGTCCGCTATATAGTATAGCGGACAGCCCCGCAGAAACACATGACCAAGCAGAAAGGTGCACAGCTGAGGATCTTACGTCATAGTGGTGCAGATCATTGTCTGCAACTTGGACCAGAAAATGGTTGGCACGAACCAGACACTTAGTTCTGACCTTCCCGAACCCCGGCCTAAGCGGAGGTCTTATGTCCGCTATATAATAGAGCTAGACGTTGTAGCGTAATGCAGTTTTAATAAATTGGCGCCCGAAGACTTGTTTTAGCGACATTGTAGCATAATGTTGTTTTAATAAATTGGCGCCCCGAAGACTTGTTTTGGCGACAGAATCAACAATCTCAATATCGATAAACAATAAATAACGTACGATTCACAATCAACGATCGTCCGCTATCGAGGGAATCTCAAACGACACAATTAAGCGAGAAAAAAATTGGAAACATAATGAACAAGAACATAAATTAATTTATTAATAATAAATTAGGGTTCACATTGGGGGAAAGAAATTTTTTCACAAGTGCTCCGATCAAAGATTACAACTTGAAAATCCCACCACCCAAGGTGTTCAAACACTACAAAGTCCCCGAGTTCGAGGCCATGCTGGCGCACGAAGACGTTCCAACCCTCTGCGAATTGCTTTTTTGGGGTCGGCCAGGCTTCAGCTTGATTTCAACCTGCCATGCCCCCTTGCGGCTATATAATCTTGCACTGTCATGAATTGTTGTAAATTGATTGGTCAAGGCTTCCGGTATGTCCTAACAAACACAATACAAAAAATAGGTTAGTTTTTAACCAAAAGATCAAACTTTTAACACACGAAAATACAGAGAAAGAGGGATGGCCTACAAGTTCATTCTCAAACCCTGGTATCATGACTTTGAAAAAGTGTTTGCCTGCCAGGTGCAAGTTGCCAATAAAATCGTAGGTGGTCTCCGATCCAGAAGCCATCGAGGTCGGCGTTGAGGGGAGGACGGTTTATCGCCGGAGTTGTGGATCACCAGAGATGTGGGTTGCCGTAGATGGGGTAGCGACCTGGGTTAGATGTTCGAGACAGACAGAGTGCCCTCAACGGACTGATAACAGCTGATTGCCCAATATGATTAATATATAGGGTTAATTTTACGCTACACCCTATACTTAGGGGTCAGTTGCACCCAGCACCTCATGGTTCTAATTTTGGCACCCAGCACCAAAATTTTGAAAATCTTGGTTTTCAACACCAGATGACGGTCAAAATGCATGTTGACCTGACGTCCGTTAGTTTTTCAGGGGCAAATGCGCCTTTTTGCCTATTAATTCTTTTTCCATATGAACACGTCAAAATCCCTAATTCTCATCTTCCCCAAACCCATCCCATGACCTATAACATAACACTCTTGATCCCATCGATCCCCAAATGGTCTTTCCCTTCAACAGCCCCATCTTCTCTCTCGCAAGCCGTTGCCATGGATTCTGACTTCGTGGTTATTGCTCGCTTCTGCTTGCTCATCTGCGTCATCGTGGTGGCTCCCTCGGCAACATTGAAACCCAGAGTTGAAGGCTAGAGCTCTGGTGGTGGTGGCAGCACATATTCGGACAGGAAAACAGAGGCTGTGTGGCATTCACCCCGACAAAATGATGGTGATGATGTTTAATAAGTCCTACCACCAGCGGTGTGTGAAGTGGTTGTGGTGCGACCGTTGTAGTCTCGTTGCAAACGTCGAGCAGTAGTGATGGTGATGCACCGACTGGCACTATTGCCAGTCGCGGTAGTGATGGCACCGATTGGCGCTACGTTAATTGTCGTGGTTGTTCCAATCAAAAGTACTTCTTAATTTGGTTGTTGAAATTACAGAAAAATTGGTATTGGGTTGTTCACCGGCGGTGGTAGGTCAACTGGTGATTGTGGATCTCGCGACACAACTCCTGTCTATACTCTTCTTCTTTTTTGTGGCACTGCGGTGGTGAAACTCTACGGCGAACTTTCCATGAGAAATTCGCAGGTAGTGGGTGAGAAATTTTTGGTTGTTGTGGGTGAGAAATTTTCGGCTGAGGTAGCAATCATCCAAGGTCGGCGGTTGTGCGCGATTATATTAGACGGTGTGCCGGTCAGCGTTGGTGGCCGCAATTCAATTGGAGGGGTTGCCGTGGCTTTCGGGATTGAAGATTGTGGGTGGTCGGCGGCGATGGGGTTGGGAAGATGATAGTCAACGAGAGAAAAAGGGGTGAGGAAATGACGTGGAGGGCCTGATGTTAATTATTGGTGCCATTTGGAGCTGATGTGGAAGAAAGGGGGATATAACCGATATTAAGACGATTTTGCCCTCAAAAAATTAGCAGACGTCTGGTCAAAGACCATTTTGATCGTCAATTGGTGCTCGATACCAAGATTTTTAAATTTTTGGTGGTGGGTGCCAATTTTAGAACCATGGGGTTCTGGATGCAACTGACCCCTAAGTATAGGGTGTAGCGTAAAATTAACCCTAATATATATAATAGGATAGAGTTATCTGCTACATTGTATAGCGAACATAAAAGAATACCAAAAGTTTTTCTGCGATGACGTCCGCTACATTGTATATCGGACATAAAAGAATACCAAAAGTTTTTCTGCGATGACGTCCCCTACATTCTATAGCGGACATAAAAGAATACCAAAAGTTTTTCTGCGATGCTGTCCGTTATATTGTATAGCAGACATAAAAGTTTTTCTGCGATGCAGTCCGCTACATTGTATAGCGGACGGGGCTGACAAAAAAAAATTTAAGACTTTAGATTTGATTCGATGGCCTCTCATAGGTCTATTTTTTAAAAATTCAAGTATTCGGTCAAAAAATTATCCCTCCGAAAATTATTACAAATGTCAAACTTATACAAAAAATTAAAGGTCCACTGCAGCTTGTTCGTCCTCATCTTCGGCGTCACCTTCTTCCCCGTCTTGCAAACCCCCTAAACTTATCCCCAGTGCCTTGTAATGGTTCCACTTGTCGTGGTCGGTCATTTTGTTGCACAATGCACACCTTCGCAGCTTTTTAGGTTGAGTTGCCGTTTCAATAGAGCTTTTTATCCGCGTAGATCTCTTGCGGCCTTTCGTTTGCGATATAATTGGATCCAACGGCCGGATATCATTGTCGTCTTCCTCCCCCGGCTCGTCATCTTCTGATCCCGTCGTAGGCTCGGTGTCAATCGTATTGGTGACTGAAGCTGCTTCCAACTGGTCGACGATGGGCTCTTGCTGCTGAGCTACCTCGAGGAGATGTTTATAACCGACCATTGTAGCAGCAGCCTTTACGGACAAACGGGTGAAACTCGTCACCAGATGATTATACCGCAACCTCTCCGATTCTTCAAAGTCAGTATACGGGTGCTCCGGAAAGGCAATGGTACCGTGCAACATGTTAGCACCTTTCGTCCACCGTGGCAAGACGTATTTATCGGGGATTGTCCTGATATTCTTCTGGGTGAAAAATCGCAGAATGTGTCTACACAGGATGCCATGGAACTCAAACTTCTTACAAACACATGTCACCGAGTCTGTCAATGTGTCGTGGCTCACCGTATACATTCTGTGCAGCTTCTCAGGAACGAGGTCATTCACGAGCGAATAAACCTTGTACTCACGCGTAGACTTTTCTGCCACCTTGTTTATACAGTATCGTCCCGATTTCTGCAGCTCTACTTGGTATAGCAAGAAGATCTCCTTCGTATAGACTTTGGCACTGTTCAGCTCCAGTGGGGTCTCAAGCAACCTTCTTCTTTATTTGTACGTGGTTGCAAAGTCTGTAGCCTTTTCTTTCACGAACAACGACGCAACAGCTTTCTGTGCGGATGTGACGAAACTCTTCAAATTGGTAGTTGTACCCACGCAACTATCGAATGTGGCATTCATAGATTCACTCTTGCCCATCGCTTTCATGCCCGCAGGAAAATGCCTCCTCGTGTAAACGCCAATCCATTGCTCTTTGAGCTCGTACAAGTGCTGGAGCCACCCGTTGTCTTGCAATGAGTAATCCTCAACAAGCTTTTCCTACCTCTCCTCAAATTCCTCAATCGTTAACGACTTGCTAACGCACGTGTCAAAATCCTGTTTAAAGTCTGGAAACGTTGCGTACACGTGATGCAAACGTTCGGGGTATTTGTTGCTTATGTGCCAAGTGCACAAGTTGTGTCGAGTATCTGGGAAGACGGTGGCAATAGCCTTCTTCATTGCCAAATCTTGATCAGTGATGATAACGTTGGGAGCTTTGAAGTTCATGGCTTCCAGCCACACACTAAACAACCATTCAAAAGAACTCTCGCTCTCGTCCCTTAACAAGGCAAACTCGAACAGGATGGAGTGATAATGATGATTGACCCCTGTGAAAGGGGCAAACGGCATCGAGTACTTGTTGGTACGGTATGTGGTGTCGAAAGTCACGACATCCCCAAAATGCTTATAAGCAAGCCTCGAACGACCGTCGACCCAAAAAATTGTGCTAACTCGATGCTCGTCGTCAAGTTTATAATCGAAGGTAAATTGCGGGTCCTCCGTCTCCATCCGCCTCAATAGGCTCATTGTGGCTTGAGCATCATTAAGGTCATACGCGGCTCGTCTATGGGTTCGGACCGCGTTACGAACGTGTGTCGTGTTAAAGTTTAAATTTTGAATTCCCCCGGCCTGTTCAGCAAGAACATTAATCATGTCGGTAGGTCCTAGCCGCGCATCGCTCATTGTGTGAATGAGGCTCCTCACGACCTTACCCATCTTCTTGTGCTGATGCATCTGACTCACCTTAGAAGGGGTTACTAACGGGTGATTGTGTGCCAGTTCCAGGCTGCTAATAAGCCAATGATCTTGTTTGGCTTTATAGCTTACGAACATCTTGATTTGGCAATTTGTTCGCGCAAAGAAGTCCCGTCTTCTGCGCGAATATCCTATTTCGTCATCACTGTCATCGTTGCCAACGCGTGTCTCATTTTGCACTGGGTTTCTGCCCCTATGGCACTCGTATAAGCGAGAGCGTATCTTTTTCGTTACGTTGCTCGTTCTTGAAGTCTTTATTCTAATGCCAAATCCAACCCTCAATGAATACGCTCATTCTCCAGCTTCCTCCAATGTTTGAAAGGTTCGTCCTAGATACGGATCACTAGCATCTACGGGGGTGTTGGAGCTCGACACGAAATCAGACATTGTGAAACAGCTCCCTATATGTAGAAATATAGACTACGCTTAACAATCAAATGACATTTTCAACTGAAAATATTACCTAAAAATTATTTTGACGAATAGACAAATTTAAGATGACAAATATACCATATACATAATCTCAAAAGTCTCCCATTTTGCTAATTATAGATTTATTGAACATAACAAATTAAAATTACTAAGATAAATACACAAATTCATCATGCCAAAATACAACAAACATATCTCAAAAACTTCGAATTTAAATAGGATAGATGTGCCGAAGTTAGCGCCCCTCAAAAAAATCAAAATTAACTACAATAAACTTCTTTAAAGTTAACAAATTAATTTCTAGAACATCATCAAAAATCTATATTTTTTTGCCCAAAAAAAAAATATATACTTTATCAGTCAATCCACCCAGAAAATATTTGAGATCAGAAACTTACCTTGCTTGACTGAAGAAGATTGAAGCAAGTTTTACACGAAGCTTGAGGGGAGCCAAAAATGGAAGCAAGTGAATCCGAAGGAGAAGAAAATTTTGCCAAAAGAGCTGAGAATCAGGGAACTTTGGGGTATACAGGAAATAATGTCCGCGATACTGTATAGCGGAAATTATTCCCGACACTCTGACACGTGCAGAAATAAAGTCCCTGAAATAAGGTTCTGACAGGACCTGACAGGTGTCAGCCTAGGCGAGGTCCGATACACTGTATAGCGGATACCTTTTTTGCTGTCTCGTGTCAGGACATCAATATCGTCTGGGATACAGTATAACGTACGGTGTGGAGGGGCAAAAAGGTTAAGTGTCAGCCTGGGGGACGTCCGCTACACAGTTTCGCGGACGTCTTTTTGCTGTCTCCCATCAGGACTTTAATGTCCTCCGCCATACAGTGTAGCGGACAGGCGCGGAGGGGCAATAAGGTAAAAAAACTCGTCCACGATACTGTATGGTGGACGACTGACAGCTTTCGAAAAAGAGGCGATCTGGGCTGTCCATCTTTCGGGATGGACGGTCAGATCGCGCTTGCAACTTCTCCTATTTTGCTAACGCTCTCAACGGATCAGCTCCATATATATATATATATATATATATATATAGAGAGAGAGAGAGAGAGAGAGAGAGAGAGAGTGTGGAAGAAAGGGATCGGATATCGTGTTTCAGAGGAGGATTTCATAAGGTAACCATAACTTAATGATAAGTTATATGTGATATCGATTGAGGTCTCCAGCGACATGCGTTAACGATATTTTTAGAAATTTTTAGCAACAATTTTCATACTCTATTGTTAACATTGATATTATATTAGCAACTTTTAACGACCATTTCTACACATATCTAGTAACAATGTGCATAATTAATATTTTATCGACAATAATTAGCGATGATTTCTATACTTAGAATTGATATTTTCATTAGCAACTTTTACCGGCAATTAGTGTAGCGGAGTTAGTTTTAAATATAAATTTAAATTAGGGACTATTGAATAAAAAAGATATTACATCAAATCTAATTTTGAGGCAAGTCAACTCTCTAATTTTGGTAGCAAAATTAGAGAGGGAACAAGGGAGGGAAAACAGGAGAAATTTGAGCCTTTTGAATTTATTGCATTTTCAGTTAAAAGAAAGAAAGAAAGAAAGAAAGAACTCAGATTTAAGAGAATAGAGGGAGAGACATTTCGGTTACGAGAGAGAGAAAGAGAGAGATAGATCGCTTACTAGAAATAGAGGAAGAGGGAGACGGAGAGGGGGAGAGAGAGAGAGAGAGAGAGAGAGAGGGGGGGGGATTGGATTAAAGAAAGAGTTGGGGAATCGGATATCGTGTTTCAAAGGAGGATTTTATAAGTTAATCACCCTAAGAACCGTGCAATTTCTGTGTGTGTATATATGTGTGTATATATATACACGTTTTTCTTCATAAAACCCCAAAAATTTGATCATGGATCTTATATTGTTGTTAAAAAAATGTATTAGGGTGTTAGAGGAAGGAATTAGAGCAAGAAAAATGAGAAACAACGAAGTAAAAATGGAGAAAATCGAAACTAGGATTTGCTGTGTAAGCTGCTCCAAGAGGACGAAGAACAATACCCAAACGCCGTGCGTGGGGACGCGTGGGGTAGCCTCCGGTCAATTTTCTGGCCAAATTTTTTTTTTACAGTCACAAAGTTATTTCAATTCTAGAATTTTTGAGAAATTTTCAGAATTTTCTGAAAATGTTCGATATTTGTTATATTTTACGAAAGTTTGAAAATTCTAAAATCTTGTTGAACTATTTAAAATAATCATTTAATTCTGAAATTTTTTCTATATTGTTCATATGATTCTAAGATGTTCCAGTTCAAATTTCAGAATTTTCAAAGGTGATTTGCTATGATTTTTGAATCACATTTGTTTGGGCAAAATGAATAATTTAATAATAGTTTTAATGATTTTCGACCTAATTTTAGTTTCTGTATTTTTCTTTCATATTGTAAGGCTACTATAAAAATTATGGGATTTGTTTTTAGCACGGAATACTAATAGCTGTTTTTGGGCTTTTCTGATATTTAAAGGAATTATTTTAATTAAAAAATATTCAAAATTTCAGGAAATTCAGATTTTGAATTTTTATAATGTTTTAAGCTATAGTAGTGTTTTATTAGAATTTATTTTAAATTTTAGGATATCTTAATGCCTTATAGAGAGTGCGGGGTTATTAGTTAAGTTAGTCGTCTGAGGGATCTATTTTGTTTTGGTTTAGGTTTAGGGTGTCGGACGAAGTAATTAGCATAGAATTTATAGTGTTATGAGGCTAGAATTTGTTCTAATAAGTAAGTTGTCAATTTAGGTTAAATCTAGGAATTTGAACAAGTTGAATAGCAGCGTATTGAGGTAAGGGATTTCTATCCAAATCCTGATTAATCAAATTGATCTCCTGTATATTTTATTATGATTTGTCATCGATATTCTTTGAACACTCTGATACTGATACAAGAATGTTTTAATGCCTTGAAAACCTTTTGTCGAGCCTTAAAACGTTCATTAAAAATCTTATTGATGCTCATTATTCATTACTCATCGAGTATCGGTTCATTCATTGAATTAGCGATCATTGTATTCGGTATATTGACATGAGATTTTGCATTGGTGTATTTTGGCGGGAGCTGATGTGTATTGGAGGAATTGGTGTATATTAGTGTATGCTAGTACATTGATGGACTAGCCAGTGTGCATATGCATATGTAGTTACCAGTGTTAGTGAGCAACGCCTCTGTGGCTTTCCTGAGTGATTACTCTGCACGGCCTGTGTGGTTTCGCAATTGCTCATGTTCAATATCATCTGTAATTGTTTGCATCCTACAAAAAAGTGTTCTTATTAATATATGATCGAACTAGCTATGATCATTTTGAAACTCTTGGAAAACCATCATCGAATTGCATTTGTAAATTATTTTGTAAATCCTATTTTTGAGCAACCTTATTGAGTTCTCAAAATGTAACACCCCGATACTTTTTCGGATTTAATTAGAAATTTTAGCGGCGATTTTTTTTCTTTTAGCGACACTTAGTATAGCGGGTTATCTAACCAAACCATTAAAATTGTTTGAGCACCTAAACTATAGTAAATAATTTATTTTGGACTATTTCGTAATAATAAAAAGTTGTGGGTGCATCTTTTAATAACTAACGAAACTTTAGGGGTTCTTTTTGGTAATTGTCTTTTTAGGGTTTTACATGTATATATAGTCGTATACTATACATCAGCCATTCCCTTCCCCACACCCGGTTCTCTGGTTTTACGATCAAGTGAGATAGAGAGATACAGAGAGGTATAGAGAAAGGATCAGCAGTGAGAGAGCGAAGGAAGGAGATGAGAGAAGGGTTCCGGCGAAGTTTCCGACAATAGCAATTATTTTCCGGTAAGTTTTCTGGCAAATTGTTCTCAGATTTTTCAATTTTATGGGTGTGTTTTTGGATATGCCGAGAGATGTATGCGAGTGTGCATGAAGTGGGGGCATGGCTGCCGTCGTGTGCGTGCATGTGTGGGTTTGAGGGAGCTATGAGGTTTGATGTTGGCCGTGGAAGGGGGCAGTTTGCACCTTGTGGGTTTTCGGCCGTGGCAGCCATTAGATTGGCGTGTGACAGACAAAAGAACAGCCATGTGGTTGTATCAGGCGTGGGTGTAAAGTGTGGTTGGTGTTATGGGTGGACTGCCCAGCATGGGTACATATGTTTTTGAGTGTGTTTTGGGTGTAAAGTGTGGTTATATGTGTAAGGGGAAAGGGGAATCACGGCAGTGGGTTAGTGTTGGTTGGTTGTATGAGGTCATGTATTGGATAAGAGAAGATCTAGAGAGGAAGGTGACAGGAGCAAGATATGCTCCGTGGGTATGCATAGGCAGAGTGCTTTGGGAAGTGTTATGGTGTTTTGTAAATCAATGGGTGTAGGGAGATATCCATGCATGTTGTTGTGTGTTTTAGTGTGTGAGCTGTGAGGTGCGTGGGATGGTATGTGTTGTGAATGGAGTGTGTACAGGTTATGGAGTTTGTGTGTGCATGAAAGTAGTGAAAATGGGAGGTGGTGCAGCTGTGTAGTGGTGAGGTGCTGTGAGCATGTGTGAGTATAAATGGTGAGTTGTGAGCCTGTATAATGTGTGTAAAATGAAAGAAGAAGGGAGACCCACTGCTGTGAGGCAGTGGGCATGGCAGGATAAATATAAATATATGTGGGTTTGTATCAGGTGGGAATATGTGAGTGTGAGTGTGTGTGTGTAAGTGAAGATGTGTAGATAATAGTGGGTATAATGGTTGGATGAGGGTGTATTAGCGAAGTGTGGGTCTGCTGTGAGACGTGGGTCTGCTGTGTGTTAGAGAGTCATGGAAGTGGTGCAGAAGAGGAGATGAAGAAGAAGAGAAGTGCGGATTGCGTATCGGGTTAGCCTTAAGTTCGGGACGTGTATATGTTAGCGCACGCTTATCATTAGCACGTGAAAATTTACAGTATAATATGTTAGATTTTGGAGCCTTTAAACCCAGAAAATGTTCTGGGAAAAATTAGAGTAATGTCTTTATGGTATAAATAAGACTCAGTTTGAATTTGATGATTTTTGGAGTTGTTTTGCTACGATTTCCATATCGCATTGGTTTTAGCAAAATGAAAAATCTAAAAATATTTTTTATGTCTTTTAAATTCTGATTTCAATTTCTATAATTTTTATATATACTTTAAAGTTCCTATAAAAATTATGGGACTTATTTTGCATCTGGAAGTAATTATGGCTATTATTGGGTTTTTATTGTATTTAACCAAATTATTTTAATTCGAAAATATTCAAAAATTCAGAAAATGCATATTTTGACTTTTAATAATGTTTTAAGCTATAAAAGTGTTTTAGTACAAATTATTATAAATTCTAGAGAGTCGGTACCCGTTAAGGAGTGTATAGGATTTTCGATCAGGTTGGCCGTGTGCGAGAACCGTTTTGAGTGCGCGATTTCGGAGAGAGTGGGTATGCAGTGGGTGGTCGATATTAGGGTTTCTAGTCTATTAGACATAAATTGTGTTCTAACAATTAAATTATAAATTTAGGTTGATTCAGAGAATACTGATCGAGGTTGGTGGCATCGCTTAGCTTGGATCGAGGTAAGGAATTCTATCCGAACCCTATTTCGACATTCTGTTTTCAAATGCTTATAGAACAGTTTTACAAACTAAATTGATTCCATTTTATGCTGATATAAAAGATGTTTTGAAACTGTCCATGAAAGCCTAACTTGAACCTTAAGCGATCGTTTGGAATTCTTAATTTGTTTATTCTCATCTGTTTTATCGATTCAATTATCATAAAATGTTTTGAAATTTATTTATTGTTTCTCAATGTTGACATGAGTTAGTAACTTGGGAGCCATAAGGATGGTCTGTATTGTTGGCGTTATAAGGATGGTATGTTGGATGGGTTTAACTAGTACCTAGATGGACTAGTCAGTGTACATATGCATATGTAAAGCGATCGAGCACTGCCGGGGTGGCTTTGCTTCTGTACTGCTCATGTTCAATGTTTCCTGTCTATGTTTTATTGCACTTGAACTGTTTTGAATATTATCCATTCATGCTTTATTATATCCGAAGTGTTTCAAATGCCTATTATTTAAGGGATTGGGTTGAATACTCATCCCTATGTTTATATCGTATTGTAGTGATTTCATCGAAAGCAAAATCCCTCAAAAAGTTGTTATTAGACTTGAATGTAAAATCGTTCGTTTTGTTCATCTTTGTCTAAGTGTTGTATTTCTTTGATCGACCTTACTGAGCTCTCGAAAGCTCACTCTCCTTTGACTTCCTTTTTGCAGGTGATAACCAGCTTTAGGTAGAGGTTGCCTATGTGGATTAGAGTCAAGCAAGGAAAAAGAGAACTTTAAACTTTAGCCTTGGTAATTAGAACCCCTACTTGGGTTAATATTGGTATTTGAGATTTTCAGACTTAGATTTCATGTTTTATTGATGATATTAGGACTATGATTAATTGATTGTTTAGTTGCTCTGAAAAGCTTGTGATATTATTTTGATGAGTTTAAGGATATCCTGTTTTAGTGTAAGTGATTGAGTGGGTGTTAACGTTCCGAAAATTCCAGGATGTTACACAAAAGCTCAATCACGTTTGACTTCCTTTCCGTAGGTGATAACTAACAATAGATCGCATTGGGTATGGATTAGAGCCGAGCGAGGAAAATTGAATATAAGTTTTAGTGTTGTCCATTAATAGAGCCCCTGCATGGGTGAATATGGTTATTTGAAAACTTTCAGACTTAGATTTGGTATTCATTAATGACAATCTACTAAGAGTACAATTTAATTGAAGATTTAGTTGCTCTGATGATGGTTATCCATTTTAGTTATGGGGATATTATTGTCTTGGTGTAAATGACCGAGTGAGTGTTAACATCCAGAAAATTTTGGGATGTTACAGTTGGTATTAGAGCATAGGTATATGATTATGTAGACTTAGAAGCGTGTGAGGGAAAGCATAACCATTGACAAGAGAGTTAGGGAAAAATTCAATAACTTAGTTGAACCGTAGTAGGACTATATATGAGAGTGCGTAGCGAAAGCATAGTGGTTACATCCTTTGGTTTGAGGCATTGATGTATAAGTACTTATAGGAATTGGCTGAATATTTCGAGGAGAACAATCTCTGGTACGTTCAATTTCAAGGACAAAATTTTTAGGAGGGGAGAATGTAACAGCCCAAAATCCGAGGCTAGTTTTATATATATATAAAAATCCTACCTGATTATTTATTGGATCTTTAACGACGAATGGGTGAGCATTAATCTTTATGATCTTTAGCGACAAATTTTTTGGACACCATAAGTTATAACTTAATGATAACAGTTATAGATATTATTTTTAAAAACTTTTAGCGACAATTTTTGTATTCTATCGTTAGCATTGATATTATTTTAGCAAATTTTAGCAACCATATCTACTCATATCTAGTAACAGTGTGCAGAATTAATATTTTATCGACTAGCATTGATATTTTATTACCAACTATTATCGACAATTAGAGTAGCGGGCATATTTTTAAATATAAATTTAAAATGGGGACTATTGAATAAATAAGAGATTACATCAAATCTGATTTTAAGGTTAGTTATCTCTCTAATTTTGGGGCAAAATTAGAGAGATAACAAGGGAGAGAAAACATGAGAAATTTGAGATTTTTGAATTTATTACATTTTTAGTTAAAAAAAAGAACGAAAGAAAGAATTCAGATTTAAGAGAACTGAGGGAGAGACATTTCGTTACTAGAGAGAGAGAGAGATAGATAGATAGATAGATAGAGAGAGAGAGAGAGAGAGAGAGAGAGATTGGATCGAAGAAAGAGTTGAGGGATCGAAGATCGTGTTTCAGAGGAGAATTTTAGAAGGTAATCTCTAAGAACCGTGCAATTTCTGTGTGTATATATATGTGCATATGCCTACGTATGTATATACATGTCTTTCTTCGCATAAAATCCCCCAAATTTGATCATGGATCTTATATTGCTGTTATAGAATGTGTTAGGGGTTATAGGAAGGAATTAGAGCAAGAAAAACGATAAAAAAAATGAAGCAAAAAAGGAAACAAATCAAAACTAGGGTTTGCGATGTAAGCTGCTGGAAGAAGACGTTGAACAG
>JAVXUO010002438.1:0-176283 GCA_033065855.1 Escallonia rubra
TGATGCACTCTCAGATCTTAGCAATATCTTGGGTGATCTAAAGGGTATGGCTGTTGACATGGGATCTGAACTTAACAGGTCAGTCTTCTCACTGTGGTTGGAAGTTGGTGATTAAAAGAAGAATATATCTGTGTGCGTATAGAGTTTATGGAAGCTTATAACCTTAGCAGACTACATCCCATGAGAGTTTGTGCCTATACATTTTTATTTCTAGCAGGAAACACATATTTCACATTACATGAGTGCAACTTGTTTCAGACAACCTATTTTAAGTTTAGTCTGTCTGGAGTTATAATCAGTGTATGGACTTGAGTGAGATGGGATTCTTCTTTGTATATTGAAGTGTTTATTTTTCTTTAGTTCCTTGTTCTGTTTTTCACTTATTGGTTTTGTTTATGCAATGCTCTGAGTAAAATCTGGGAAATGCAGTCAAAACAAAGCTCTTGATCATCTCCAAGACGATATGGACGAGCTAAACACACGAGTAAAAGGTGCCAATCAACGTACACGTCGGTTGATTGGGAAGTGAGAGAACTTGCTAAACACCAGCTTGCGGAATGAAACTCTTCAATCATGTCCACCTCAGATGCCTCTTGTATCATTTTCTTTTTTTTACTTATCTTATTCATCTACAATTTTGTTATGGCAACACTGTACTTCCAATCTGTTTAACATGATAATAATAGAAAAAAGCATGTTTCTTGATTTGTGAAGGCAGATGTATCGTGCTTTTTTTATTTTTCTGGTCAAATCAATTCATTAATCGTCCAACAGGCAGAATATACTTTATCTTAGTTCCCTGTTTCTTCCATTGACAAAAGGGAGGAGATGGAAGAAGAGGGAATAAGCCAAAAAAATTGGTTTACATCAGCCCAAATTGCCAGATTGTGAGCTTCTGTTTTCAAATCTACTGACTTTGAGAAGGGTCCGTGAAGTGAAGTTCTTCAGTTTGTCTCTGGCTTCTTCACTGACTGCTTAGCTGCTCTAGCTTGGAGTTTCTTCCTAAATATTTATCCAGTTGACGATCACTGATGCATCTCCTTCAAAAATCACATGCGTGCATCTGTACCGGATGGCCAGCTTGATAGCAAGGAGAGCTGTTCGGTTTCGGCCATTTCAGGTTCCGTAGTTGGAGTCGCTTGGACTTGTGTAGGGTTTAATGATCCATCGTGATTCCAGATAATTGTAGCTTGGATGGATTTGGATTCTCAAATCCCGGATGCCCTTTATGTTACAATTGTTTTAAAGGCATACGACTGCATGTACAATTGCTTGAAACAGCAAGAAAACTAAAAGGGTACATTACTAATGAAAAAAACTGTCGAACGTTATTAATACTTCTCATCAAAGTTCCAACATCCAGGGTTCCGTGAACCCACAATAAGCAGAAAGACATTCAACTGCTCTTGTGCATTGTAAAATAGTTGCAGAAAATTCTTGCCACCGGCTCAAAGCCAGTTTCTTGTACTCGACAAGTGCCAGACTTTGCTGAAGAATGGTTGAAACGTTGCACACATCAGACTGCCAGAGGCATTTATGCAGTTGCATCAAACTCACAAAGGTGTCATGGAAGGAAAATCTGTCATACATGATTTTATTCCCACAAAATGCTCTATTTCTATAATATTTACAGACATCTTTCTATAGTATACGACGTGATCACAATGAACAAAGAGTACACTTTAATCTCAGCTTCCAAAGTTGAATCGTTCTATAGTGTAAAGAGTGTGTCTATTTGGAGAGGCTCGAGTAGTCAACCTTCCTGTCAACATGCAAACGCAGATTTCAAGGATTTCTAGTAAGCCTGTGTGCTGCAAAGGTAATTTCTAACTCACGTTTCCTCGCTCTTCACAGGAGTCCAAGTCTTCCCCAATGCAGCTTCTCTCCTTGCACGTGATATGAAGCCAATAACATATCCAATAAAGGCTCCGAGCATCAGTACACTGGCGCCCTTAACATACAACGAAATTGTAGAGCCCACCTTACCTTTGGCTATAGCACCATCACCTCCCCAGTTACCATTTAGAACTTGACCTGATGCCAAAATCTCGAATGTATCATGCACCTCCCCGTCATGGTTCCCAACATAAGAAAATGTAAGTTTCTCTTTCGTAGCGAAGAGTCTAGTATACCCAAATTCACCCCCACGATACATGGACCGCAGTGGTTGTGGGAAGATCGGGTCTGTAGGGTGGTTTTCTCTTGGTTCCCAGATCGGTTGCCAATCTTGTCCTGCCATTCCTATGACAACATGGACGGGAAATGCCTTCCAATCCTCCCCATGGAAACCCAGGGCTCCACAAGTGAAGTTGTTTAATGGACAGAATCTCTCGTATCGGTGGACATGACCCCACAATGCAAGGGTGACCTTGCTCTTTACAAATAGAGGTTCCAGGTGCTCAAGCATTCTCTCCCTAATAGGGGCGTCTCTAATTTCATTGCTTGTGGTGTACATTGGCCTGTGCCCTTGGACGACCACAAAAGGAGTCTTTTTCCTATCCACCGACTCTAAATCTTGCTTTATGAAATTGTATTGGCTGCTCCCCTGAAGAAAATTGGTTTCAGTGGAAATATAAAGAAAATGCACCGACCCCATATCAAATGAATAGTAAAGATTACGTGTGGCCGGGGCACGGGTTGCAGTTGGTTCTGAAGAATTTCCAGGCATGTTGAACCTGAGACTATAAGGCACCCCACACTCTCCTCCCCCATCTGTCCCATAAATTGAGTAGGACCAGTCAGGTTTCCAAGGCTGTAATGGCCAATCATATTCGTGATTACCAATGCACACGTGGTAAGGGACTTGGGAGGCAACAGGCTCAATCTGATTAAAGAAGTTGTCCCATATCCATGAGTAGCCTCTTGCATAGCTGATATCTCCAATATGTGAAACCAAGGCAGGTTTGTCGCCAAGAGCTTGAATATCACGATTGATCCACTTGATAGTTGATATGCTCTCATCTTGCGTACGAATAAAGGTCGAGTATGGTGTTGCAGTCCCCATGTCTCCAAATAAGAAGGCTACTGTTTCACTTGAGTCCCCATCATGTGACACAAAGTTGTAAGTGATGCTCCACCCCCCAGAGTCACTACCTACCTGTCACAGGAAAAAATTAGTCAAGTTTTATTCAGATGGGCTCAAAATAAGAAAAAGAGCTTCCACAGGCATGTCACATGGATAATGTGTCTAAGTGAGAACTTGCACCACTTTAAATAGCCCATTACTATCAACCACGAGTTTGTCCGTATAGTACTAGCTAATTATATAAGCAGGAACTTCTTATGATAACTACTAGTGTGGAAAATCGGATTCCAAGTTAATCAAAAAGTACGCCAGATAAAATCATATGAAACAGGTAACACAAACTTGATGCCTGCGTGACTCATAGGAACATCTTTAACAGATGTTGTATGACTAAAGTGAAAGAATAAACCACTAAGAAAAGAAGAAAAAAAAGAGTAACGGCATGTCTCCCAGATATCCCGATTTGTAGGGTTGTAATCATGTTCGGCCAAGAAGAGCTGAGATGTACGCTTTGCAAACCTGGATAAATGGAACTGCCAAATTCTGAAGCAACCAAGTTTAGCACCGATCCAGTTATGTTGCTATAAAGTATTTAATGTATCAAATCAGGGTAAGTCTAACGAGCTTCAAAATACATTAAAGCATGGCTCTCTTATCAACTCGAACAAGACAGTAAACGAATTATCACGAGCCGCACTTTAGAAGATGAAGAGGAGAGAAGAGGAGGGTGCATATAGCGGTGTCATGCTTCCCAAATGTGTGTGTGTGTTTTTGAGAGAGAGAGAGAGATTCTGATCTCACTCAAAACGCCAAAAGTGAACTAAATTGCCAAAGACTTGCATATTGCCTTAGCACTAATGACCTATAACAGAGGCTCCCACCAGTGCAGGGTTTTAGTGAAAATCCCGTAAATCTACGGGGAAAACAAGTCCCATGAGTGAAGAAAAAAGTGAGCAAATTCACTCTCTCTTTCTTGTCTAAACGAAATGAAGTACGTATCAAACAAGAAGATTGGTCAAAAATATGAGGATAGAGCTGTAGACGGATTTAAAATCTAATTTAACCAGAACCATCGATTTTGGTAATGGAGCCTTAAGTTACATCCACTACTTACATGTTCAAGTTGATACAGGCATCTACGTGTTGGATTCTTCTCACTTTCAAATTTATTGAGGGGAACACGCCCAAATAATGATATATAAAATCGATCGATTTTGGCAATGGAGCCCTAAGTTACATCGACTGCTTACATGTTCAAGTTGATACATGCATCTACGTGTTGGATTCTTCTCACTTTCGAGTTTATAGAGGGGAACACGCCCAAATAATGACATATAATATCATTGCTGATTTATTCAAGTTTATAGAGGGGAACACACTCCAAATTGAGAATGCCTCTCATATTAAACCAATAATATATAAGGTGAAGCCCTTTGAAACATTATAGCGCATGTCACTGGAAAATCGATGAGAAGTCTTGGATGCATCCCATCACCTTTGTCTGGGTGTACGAGGGTCCAAGATGGGTACTTCATACATTTTAAAGCCCACGTAACCGATACCCTCTATTGGATCAATCTACAGAGCTTCCGATAAATTACCTAACTATTTCAGTCCACTTAAAGTTGGCTAATAAATCACTTTGAGATTCTAAGTAATCAACAAAAAGTTAGCACATCTAACAAAGAAAGAAGTCATGTTTTCCCAACAACTTATGAACAATATAGGCTTCCAGGGAAACTACCAAGCATTAAAATACTTACAAAGCTGCCAACATTCAATCAAACATAATCGTTTAGCATCAACACAAACTGATCCAATCATTACCTTGTAATAATACCTCTTCCCTTTCTTTAAGCTTGTCATGACCCCATCATGTATAAACCCAGGATCCCTCCACCCAACGCTGTGATTCGCAGGTGAATCGCACATATCTTCCCTCTCGTACCGGTCCACCCGCGTGCCAGCAACCTGATCCATCCGATCGGGACCCCGCCCGTACCTCACGAAGCTCTCCCTCCCGTCATGGGTCACGAACATCACCCTCATCTCGCCCTCCTGTCCCGTCAGCGCCAGGTGGACTTGATCGGGGCCCCGACCCGATTCGAACCCGATCCCCTCCGACTCCGCCAGCGGGTGCTTGGTTCCGGGCAAGGAATTGTGATCATGATCGTGACGCTTCGGGTCGATCTCGGACGCGGTCCACCGGAAGATCCGGAACTGGTAGTTCGACCGGAGGTTGATTAACGGGATGGTGATGGAGCCATACCCGGATTGCCAGGTGGAGGAGTTGGAGAGGAAGAGGTAACCGATGAAGTGGTCGTCGGAGGAGTTGGGGGGAGAGTAGAGCCCGACCCAGTCGAGGCTTGACGGGTCGTCAATGCCGGACCATTGGATCGTGACCGGGTCGCCGGATTTCGATAGGGTCTTGGGGGATACGGAGATTTGGGTGGGAGATATTGGGGGGAGGAGGAGGAGGAGGAGAGGGAGGAGAGAGAGGAGGAGGAGGTGGTTCATTTCTGGTTGGAATTAGTTAGTGGTGGTTTGATTTGGCGGGGCGACGGTTGGAGGTGGTGATATGAGCTATGGTTGGTGGTGGAGGGTGGTTTGTTGATTGGTCTATGCGGGCTGGGAACAATTTTGATGACATATGATTGGGGCATATTCATCTTGATATGCTCGCCAGGTAGATCAGATGTCAATTTCTTTTGATTTTGAGTTGTGACCATTTAATTGGGAAACTTCCAATGAAAAATTTTCTTGAATATTAGACGTCTTTCTACAAAGATAAGCTGTAATTTTCCATTTAAAACGATTGACAGAATTGACGGTCGCTAAATGTTTTTGACAATTTTTTTTAATGATGTAAAAATGTGTGTTATTGCAAGGTTTCTTACGTAACAACAAAAATGTCACTATATACCATCATCCTCATATTTAACTTACAAAAAAAAATGTCACTAATTATTTTTAACGACCCAACTGATAATTTAGGACTAATTGTCCTCGTGCACATGAGGTTTGAGAAATTACGGGTCTGTTTGAAATCACTTCTAATTTTGGTTTTCTATTTTAAAAAAAATCAAAATCAAAATCAGTTTATTTTAGTTTAGTTTTTATTTTTTACAAAAACAAATTGGTGTTTGATTACCTAATTTTTATTTTGAGTTTTTTTTTTTTTTTTTGTTTTATTACCCAGATTTTATTTTGAGTTTTTTCTTTGGTGGTGGTTCCGGTGGCGGTGGTTGGGGGGGGGGGGGTGTTTCTTATAAGTGGTACATCAATTATAAAGGAGAATTTAGCATTTCGTACTTCAATTCTCTATATTTATAAGTCACTTGCATTCTGAATTCATCATAAGGAGTTCCCGAGTCTTCTAGGCAATAGCTCCCTCAAGTTACATTTATAGCTTTTTAGATTAATTTAGGATATGGTAATGGTAGTCTAAAGTATTCTCCGTCCCTGCGACTTCATTTCGGTCTATAAAATGAAATAAAAAAAAAGAGTCTTTCAGCGTCTGAATTTTCCAACCATATACGTAGAGCATTTGATCCCTGTTGCTGAACTCAAACCAATGAAGAAGGATTAGGGTTTGTTTATTATATTTGCATATGTATGTAGGGATGGCAATAAGACCCGCAACCGGCGGATCACTGCCCCGCTCCGGTCCAATATGAGCGGGTCATTTTTACTTTGACCGGGTCACGGGGCGGGTATGGTTTCTCTGAAAAAATTCGCAGCGGGTTAAGGTCGGGTGTGTTATTTCATCCAACCCGCGCCAGTACTCGCCCCGCCCCGCGACCGTTCTTGCCCCGGTAATTAACCCTAATTCATCTTTTAATCGTAGCCGTCCATCCCCACATATATATAAGATTTCCTCTTCAACCCTATTTTCTATATCTCTCTCTCTGCCGACTAAACATGAGACATTGAGACCCAGCTGCTGCAATTCTTCCTCTCCTCCTCGGCGACTCTGCCGACCTTCCTCACCGATCGCCGTGATCTTTCTTCTCTTCGTCTCCCCCTCACCGGCTGCGGTCAGCGCCCATGGTCACCCACCTTCGTCATAACTCATAATTAGACCGATCGGGATTATGCCATAGACCGAAGGGAATCTGCTAAAAGTAATTTTAGGCAGAGCATTAGAGAAGAAAAATTGATGTTCACTTTACGGTCTCATGTCACTGATTCCACTCCTAAAGGTTAGTTCCATTCTTTTGTTAGTTAATCAGTAATAGTGTAATTCTTATTGTTATTGTTATCGTACTAGTGTAATTCTCATTGTTAAAATCCCTTTTTGTTTTTTTGTCAACAGTGGGATTTTCTGCAATATGTGGAATGACATTATTGCAAGCTTGATTTAGGCATGTTTCAGAGTAAAAAATTGCTGGAGAATTCAACTTCTCAAGGATAGCAAATGCTACTGTTTTGCATAGTTATACATTATGCAACCCAATCCAACAAGCAGTACAGAGTTTTATAGTGCAAAGTTTTATAATATATATTCAAAATCAGTTCTGTCAAAGCAAACCAAATGGGTCGGGGCGGGTTTTGAGAGCTAAACGGAGGTCCGGGGTGGGGTGAAGCGGGGACGGGTTTCCTAAAATATCTTAGGGTTGGTTATGGTATTGAAATTATATAACCCAGTGGCGGGACGGGGCGGGATGGGGTTTTCGGGATACCGGGGCGAGTAGGGATCTTATAAGATCTGCATCCGACCCGCCCCATTACCATCCCTATATGTATGTGTTAAAAAAGCCAAAAAACAATACAAATGAAGTACAGACCAAAAGGGTGTGACATATGTCTAACACCTTCCCGTTGAATAACTTAGGTAGGGCTTGAAATTACTTCCAGTTTTGATTTTCTGTTTTCAAAAAAATAAAAATCAAAACTAGTTTAAATTTTATTTTTTACAAAAATAAATGGGGGTTTAATTACCTAGTTTTTGTTTTGAGTTTTTTCTTTTGGATGTTTGATTACCCAGTTTTTATTTTGAATTTTTTCTTTGGTGGTGGTTTACAGTGGCGGTGGCCAGCGGCGGTAGCCGGCGACGGCTGCCCGTGGCTGTGGCGGTGGGAGGGTGGTGGTGGTCTCAAAATAAAAACCAAAACTGAAAACCCAAAGCTCCTAAATGGAAGTATTAAAAAGCAGCCCTATTTTAACAACTAATTTTTAAAACTTAAGGAAAAAAATGAAAAATTATGTGCCAAACGCGTTTTTTTCTCCACAAGGAAAAAAACAGAAAACTAACAAGTTATCAAACAGACCCTTTAGTCCCCGAACCCATTTATCTATTTTCAATAGACTAGTTAGTTTGTTAGACATTTTTAGAATCATTTCAGGTTTTTCTTATTTTTCTGCATTTAATTGAATAAGATGGCGACTCTCTATTTTTCGAGGCGATTCGCTACATCTAGAAAGTGAGCTTTCAGGCTAATTGTTTTTCCAAGGTTTCCATCAACCTTTGAAACATCAATAGCCTCGACCATCTCTGATCCTTAGCCTTTAAAGCCAATAATATCTGGCGAAAAACATTGCACGGACCAGGACCAATGATCATCTATGACGGGTGGACATATCGTAAAATAACTTATGCGTCTCTTAGCTCATCTTTCTATTACATCACTCCGTCGTAATCCAAGGTCCCAAATGATCCGAAGGTCCAATATCATTTAATACTAGTTTTAATCTCGTGCTTTACACACGGGAGCAACAACTATCAAAATACTTATTGAAAGATTTTGTACTTGTAAGTCTAATAACAATAACAAAATTGATAGTGACAAACAAAATAATTTAAAATATATTTTCACATTTTATGTGAGTTCTCCTACCAATTTTTGTCGTCAATAATAAACTTGAGTAGTAATTGTTAGCTTTTTCTAACAAATGAAGATGAAAATAGTATTTGAAATTATAAAAATAGTCTCTCCAAACTAATAACGATTATGGTGATAATACTAACGATAATAGTCCGTCTGTTGAGGTTTAAATCACTCATCGTCACCAAGAAAATAGTAAAGATATACTGTATAACAAATGATTGAAAATAATATAGGAGAGTGAACTACATATAAACTTCTAATGAAATAAAAGGAAGAAGATTATGGTAGTCAGAGAGAAAAACTGAAGGAGAATATTGGGCTTCTCTAAACAATAAGAAATATTTAAAATTAAAAGGAATATATAGAGAATTACTTTTGGCGAAATCTGGTATTTAATGGAAGTGCAAAGACACAAATAAAATTTTTGAATGGAACGTGTTTACATAGAAGAGAGAGAAGTAAAATTAAATTTATATAATTAGTTGAATTTCAAATGGTTAAAAATAATTCAAATCAAACTAAATACGAGAAAAAAAAAAAAGAATCCAATTTATTATTATAAAGATAAGTAAATTCAAAATATTTCAAAAAATCAAAACAAGAAAGTCTACATCGCAAGTAAGAGAGCGTCCACGTAAACGGTGACGTAATCTCATTTTCGACTTTCACACAACCATCGGTATTTATTTTACATAATGTTATTATGCAGAGAAATGACCAAGCAATTTGTCTAGATACTTTCCTAATGAAATATAAATTGACATTTGTGGCTTCTTATGTCACATCAGCTTCACCCATCCTTTTTTTTTGGTACAAAGGAAAAGGAAAAAACAGGGAATTAGATGGAGGGCCTTTCAAAGGCAACTCCACTCATATCAGCAACAATAAAGCTTCCCAGATCAGTGGGAGCTTCGTCAATCTGAACGTAAGATTCTCCTTGACTTGCTCCCAGGTTTGCAAGATAATCGGCGCATTTGTTTCCTTCTCTCAAGGTGTGTGTCAACACGCATCTCGTTTGCTTTATTATTTCTCGACAGTCTTCTATAAGAGCACGCATGGGATGACATTTGATTTCTTGGTCCTTGATCAACGTGAGTGCAGCCGTAGAATCCGATTCAAGAGTCGTCTGCCTCCATTTTCTTTCGCGAATGGTTGTTAGGCCTCTATGAATACCCCATACTTCTGCATTAAAACTTGTGTTTCTACCAATGTTGCCGAAGAAGCCTTCTATCCAACATCCTCTATCATCCCTTACAATTCCTCCATAACCACTCTGACCAGGATTTCCTCTTGCCGAAGAAGCCTTCACCCATCCTTTTAGTCAGTATTCTCTCCCTCCATCTTATTCATCTACTGTTCCTTATGCAATACATATTTGTTTGAAAGTCTCTCATCTTTGGATATTACCACGTAAGATAAGATCCTCTGCCAAGGGACCATGCTGAGGTAAATAAAGAGGATTGGATCAAACCTTAAAAATGGCAGCACCGGATAAGTTATGTTGTCTGACTGGATATATCTCAAGTTTAGTTTTGACTATTTAGAGTATGATCACAAAATCCTTCTCAAAAGACCAAATGAATAGTACAACTTAATCCTTGATTTTGCATGTTCTTATATACTGGCTCTATTTGATAATTAACATGGGTGATCCTACACTTTCCTAATTATGGGATAATTATCTTGGTTTATATGTTTCATTTACTAGAGTGGGTTTTTGTAATTGAAATATGTGGAAAAAAAAAGGGACTTTATTATTCAAGCCCCCTTCTGATTCGGAAAGCTTGACAAAATTTATCGAGGCAAATGTTGAGATAGTATGTACCGGTTATGTTATGGCATTTTGAACAACTGTATACATTTTACTCGTTATTTGTCGTTTGTCTGTCTTTAATCTAGTATAGGGTTTCGCTGAAAAATTATAGAGAAAATGAAGAAGTGACTTCTTAGCAAAATAAAGCACATACGAGCATGAGGGTGTATGTTTCATATTATGGAATCCCAAATTCAGTATGGGACATAGAATTTGGATAAAGATTTGTTTGCTCATGGTTTCAGACCTACAAGAACAAGTGGACAACACGACTAGCACAAGGCAGAGCTATCTACCAGCAATACATTTATCCAGATCATGTGCCAAAACTCTGACCATAAGAGGACTAATTAATTACTTGGTGAAACAAGTTACGCACTCCATTGTCCCTATAATACGATTAGGACCACATCTTATTTTGTCGTCAAAATAAGTACATGGTATCACATACAAAAGATAATATCTAAACTTGATATCTCTTGTTAGTAATATACGAGTCTCATCACATTACGCTCGACGGGACTTTTCGGTCGAGCAAAATGTTTATCGGGATAAAAATGTTTACTCTGCACGGTGAAAAAAGATAGCTAAATTTTTTTAACATGCGATGGGAGGAAATAGTATGCATTAATTGAGGTGAGTCAAAATTACATCAAAGCTATGTGTAATATGTGTCCAGACTCTACGCGTGACTCGTTTGATGAGAGGTGACCACAGTTTTCTTCGTACATAAATCACCAAATTTTGTGATCACCCCTATCACCTGACTCTTGCCCTGGCCCCCCATAAACACTCCCACTTCCCACTTCCCACCTCCATAGACAACAAAATCACCACACACAATTGTTTCAATCCCTCTCCCCTTCTTTCAATCACCACCACCGTCACCATCACCACCACCACCACCACCACCCTTCTGTCTCTAGAAAACTGCCATGAAGAAGACTTGTTCCTCTACAACCATGCAATCCCACCACCACCTTCTGGTACTGGTATCTCTCCTCCTCTTTCTCCTCACGGCCACCACATCATCAACCCAGTCCTCTGTCGACCAAAACCTGCCGGAGAGTTCTGTGATCAACAGACGGTTTGAGCAGTACCGCCATTCTTGCAATGCAATCTTTGCTCGAACCCCTCCTCCGTCTCCTATCTGCAAGCTCAGCCACTGCCGACCCCTCCCAGTGACTCCGCCGCCGCCGCCGCTCGATGATGGCGACGAGATTGATCCGAGATACGGCGTAATGAAGAGACTCGTCCCTTCCGGACCCAACCCACTTCATAACTGATCAAGAAACGGAAACCCACTTCCTCATAGCCAAGAATTAGCCCTCTCTCTATCTCTATCCTACATATATAGATATGTACTCCCTTTTGCTTTCTTGGACGCCCATTTCTCAAATGGTGACGGGTACTACAGCACCTTGCAGAGGAGACTTTGACCAGGTTCAGTCAGTCACTGTTACGATTAGCCAGCAACTGTTCTTTGTTTGCTTTGTCAATCTCTCTAAATTCTCGGAAGAAGTTGCTATTTCCATGCTTGTTTTTGAATTGTTTAAGCAACTGGAAGCAGCAAAAACAAGCCTGGAAATAGTCTACCACCCTCACACTTTAGTAGTAGCAGTGTAATATTTTTTGTGGTGTTGGTTCCCTTCAAAAGCAAAAAATGGTGACAAGTTGGTGCTTTCAAGAGAAGCCCATGAGTTTCATTAATTCTGGAGGTGGGCAATCAAGGAAGGTGCCTGTTCAGCAGTGGTTTTGGTTTTCAATCTGGGGGTAAAATGGTCCTTTCGCAGTGATCAGATTAGTTCTTCTCTGTATTAAATATTGTGTTCATGTATAGTTGTTTCCTTGTTGTTACATCAATGAATATGACTATTAATTTTTTGTTCTGAGGTGCTGCCTTGAATTCTCTTTTTTATGCCTCCCTTTCATGTTGTGTACCATTGCTGACCTTTTTGTACATTTTTAGGACACTTCAGAGATCAATGACTTTCGAATTTATTGTGATATCATGGATGTTGTATAATTGTATTAGATAATATCAGGAGCGTTTATCAAAAAATTTATCGTTGAGATGGTCAAAGTGAAATAATTTTGTATTCTTATCATATATTGTAGCTTTGATAAGTAAAGAAGGTTTAACATTTGAGAGAAAGCCCGAGCGCCAGCCAACCCCAGGTTGGCTTAGGCCCCGTCAAATAAGAAAAAGGAAATGTCGTGAATCGCCCGAGGACTTTCAACAACAAACTCTAATGTTGCACTTAGTTCGGAACATTTCTAGAGGCACTACTAACACAAAGTAAATGATTTGTATCAATGAAAACCACGATGACTAGTATGCGTGAAACGAACAAAGAATCTTGCATGTTATACAATTGGACAATTTGCTAAAACACTACTAATAAGTCGAAGCTTCATCTCATATGCAAAATTTTGACTTACACATCTTTTAACAACAAAAATATTATCTAAAAAATTGTTAGTGCTACTTCTATTAACATTTTTACTATCAAATTTTAGTCAGTATTGTAACCAAAAGTTACTAAAATTTAATTTTTGTATTTTAAGTTCCCCCCCCCCCCCCCCCCCCCCGGCCGCGTAGAAGGAGGCTACTCCAACCAGATTGGCAAAAAGCCATTCTTATATGCTATAGTGATACTATTAGAAAGATAATAATATATTGTTTCATGTCATGGCTTTTCATTTCAATGAATTTCACTATGCATGACACCCCTAGATCAGGTCTCATTAAATGCCAATTTAGCACTCTCCAATCATAAAGTAATGACAAAATTTAGTGAACCAAACACGACACACATGCATGGCATATTATTTTGAATTACTGGTTCTGACTATTTAAAATCGTTAGATATGTTTAAAATAAGTGTTTGTTTTCCTTTGTCTCTTGGATATATCGTAAAAGAACGGATTTTGGCTCCTACCCGAGTTGTAGGAATTTTCCTCCAACCCCGTGTATAATGACACTTAATAGTTACTAAATGTTTCTAGCAGCTTTTCTTCTAACACTTTTAGTGACAATTATTAGCAGCACTTTTTTAGCGTCACTATATAAAAGCCACTAGAAACATTTAGAGACGATTGATTGTCGCTATATAGGGGGTAGGAGGAAGATTCCTCCAACCGAGGTAGCAGCCAAATTTTTTCCATCATAAAATAAGTCTTTTGCCTGCATTTGCGCCTGTTTTTGGCACATCAAACCTCCCTGATCCACTGTTTATATGGTCGGCATTAATTGTTCAAGACTATGCATCGTGCAGTTCATTTTCTTATATGGAATTGACGTTATATAGTTTATCATCTTATTTAATCAGAAGTTTATACTTGAAAGCAACATATCTAATTATATAGAGGAAATCAATTTTAATCAAGTCTAAATTTAAAAGTTCAACATGTTTCATGATTGGTTGCTTTTGGCATATATGTATATACTTTTTATTGGCTTGAATGGAAAATTTAAATGGTAAGTAAAAATTATGCAAAAGAATTAAACTGCCAATCATGGGAGTTAACATGGGAAGCGTTTGACAGAATTTTCGTTTTTCAGTTTTGTAAACTGAAATTTTCACGTATTATGAAGATTTTCGATTGTTTTTTCTTCAACTACTTAAAGTAGTTATCAATTTGGGTTTGTTTCTGAAAACTCTATTTTTTGAGTTTTGTATTTTCAATTATGATTTTCGTTTTGAGATCCAATCTTCAAGTTTCATTAGAAATAATTTACAACTCACATATTCACAAACTCATTCCTGATTTCATCTCCATGACTGCCACTAGTTACCCCCCAAGCCCCAACAACCACCACTAGACAACTTGCTATCACCACTTGTTGTTACCTTCCACATACTTTCTCCTACTAACGGCCATATCCACAATTGCAATCCACCACCACCAACAGCCCACTCCACCACCATGTCCACAATCACCCTTACCTAAACACACTATTGCCACCCTACGGTCATCGCCACCCACATACTAGCCCCATTGTCGTTGCCCCATCGTTGTCGCCACCTACAAATCTACTTCTACTAGCGACCATAACCACAACTACCATCATACACCACTACCAATGACCTACTTCCACCACCATGTCCACACCAAATTATGACTAAAACCATCACTGTCGTCGCCAACCCACATGCTACTATACGAACTTGAAACTATTAAATTGGAATCTTTGGCAGTCCAATTGATGGCGGTGGTGTTGTGTATATGATAGAGGGGGTGGAGGTGGTGCTTCTGAGATAGATCGGAGAGGCTGCGTCAGAGAAGAAAAGACAAATTCAAAACTGAAGGAATAATTAAGAAATAAACAACAAGAAGAAAATTCAAAAATAAAAACTGACTAACCAAACACACATTTGCTTTTGAGAAAAATAAAAATAAAAATAAAAAAGTCTATAATTCTTTATAACCACCGCCACCGCAAAACTATCACAAAAAAATTCAAAATAAAAATTGGATAATCAAACATCCATTTGTTAACCCAAAGGGGTGGTGGAGATGGCAGGAGTCTCGAGGAGTTACTCGACCTCTCCAGTTCGATTTTCCATACCAGTGGATTATATATATGAATTGTAGTTCTCTCAAGTGAAAAATTTGAAAAAAAAAAAACAACACCTATTTGTTTTTATAAAAAACAAAAATTAACTTAATTTTGGTTTTGGTGTTTTTAGAAACAGAAAATCAAAATTGGAAGTAATTTCAAACGTTACCTAGTCATCTTAGCTTCACTTTATAACTTACGTGTTCGTTATACAGTCACTTTAGCAACAAAAATGTGGCACGTAAACATATTAGTCGCTAATATATGCCTCGCCAACTGAACGCAGAAAGCACAATAAGATAAACCAATAATTCACCGACGGGGGTCAGCAGGCTCAGATTCCGCGTCGACGACAGAAAGCCAGTTGAATCTCCCTCTCCCTCTCGAACTCAGATCTCACTCCCTCTGTCCTGTATCTACGTATACGTACACCGTATGAACGACCATCGCATCCTTCAAGCCTGAACACACCGCACAGACAGGAACTGATCGGTGCTACTTCAATGGCGCCTCTTCGTCCATCTTCGCTACTTTCACTGGTCTTTATCTTCCCCTTGCTCCTCAACGCCGTCGTTCACTGCAAAACCCTAAAGCGCGACGGTAAGTTCTCACTTCGATCCGTGTTTTCCTAATTTTTCGAGTTCCCGGAAATGTCGGTGTGCAGATCTAGTACTTCAATTATGAGAATTCGCCTTTCTAGCACTAGTCTATGTTCAGAGGGCTTAAATTGCTGTTTTGCTGTCGTAATCGCATCAGAATTTAGCTCATTTTGTTAACGATTTCCAGTTCTTACAGTGGTTAAAGTATGTGGCACCAACATTTATGTTTTAGTATATTTTACTGCCTCTGTGCGATTGGGGTTTCTCCTTTGATTTTTTTGGAAATTCCTATGGTAGATTAGTGCCGCCCAAACGTTAAATAAAGATCAGATAGCAATCGTACATTAATTAAGTATCGTATGATAACTCAAGCTAGGGTAAAAACGACGAGTGAAGTCGATGTGTATATGGATTAAATCTACCCTACGACTTCGCAAAAGGTCAAATGGGTGAAATCCAATGGAACAGAAGGAGTGGTGATTTCCTACTTTGACTGTATCTAAAGTTCCTTAGTGATATTTTGATTCAATTGAAGTTAAAGCTTGACGACTGTTAAGCAGAAGTGAGTGTGCGATATGATTAAGTCGAGAGAAGATAGCGTGGTTCTGGGATGGCTGAATGATTTTTTTTATGTGTATGATTGCAGTAAAAGCTTTGAATGAAATTAAGTCATCACTTGGATGGAGGGTGGTCTATGCATGGGTTGGAGACGATCCTTGTGGAGATGGTGATTTACCGCCTTGGTCAGGCGTCACCTGCTCCACTCAGGGTGATTATAGAGTAGTTACTGAGTTGTAAGAATCTTCACCCTATCTATTTTGCTTGTTCACCGAGCATTGCATTCTTTAAATCCCCTTTCCAACTTTAAATATGCGCTTAAAATTATATCTCCAAAGCAGTTGAAAAATCGAAGATCATATTACCTACATTGAATTTATTTATGCGCCTGCAGGGAAGTTTATGCAGTGTCCATTGTCGGACCTTTTCCTACTGCTGTGACAAATCTGTTGGATCTTAATAGGCTGTAAGACTCTTTACCTTGTTTCATTTTTGTTTCGATGATTGACTTTTTCTTGCCAACACTCGATTATGCATTATTAGTCTTCCAAGGTTCTGCAATTGAATAAATGATGTTAGTTGAAACCACAGTTACCTCCACGTTGCATTGATTTTTTTTTTTCCTTCCTAAGAAGTGATCAAAAGTTGTTATTATTGTCAATCATGAAAATACAAACTTGGCATAGTTATAATTAATGACTACAAGCAATATCCGCATGTTTCCCTTTTTTTTTTACCCACAACTGTTAGTAATGGTAGTAGGCTGACGTCGTTTTAGCACTTTCAAATGTCAAGTGTTATTTTCTTTGAAAACGTCTGAGTATCTATGTTACTATTATCTTTTTGCAGGGATCTCCATAACAACAAGTTGACTGGACCAATTCCACCTCAGATCGGTCGTCTGAGGCGTCTTAAAATTCTGTATGATACCTTACTTCTATGTAGATTATATCTGGTGATCTAGGTGCTGTTTTATATCTAATTGAGTGTTTGATAGAAATATTGGTGCATGTATATCATATTTGCATCTCATGTGGTCATCTATTTGTTTTTAAAGTTTGTATACATGATACATGTCTCTTGCTTGTTAAGACGTATCTTTTAGCTAGAATACTATGTAGGGCTCTGAAGGACACCAGCCAGTGTTTAGCCATCATTTTGGATGTAAGCTTGATAGCTACATGATTCTCTTCCTGTTGTTATTTCTATAATCGGCCCCTTTAGTGCTTTGTTATACTTAATCTAAATGCATAGGTTATCTCCAACAGTTTTATTCATGGAGAAGGCTTCCTTTGATACTTTCTTATAGCCTCTTCCTCAAACCTTAAATCACTTATATGTCGAGATTTCAAAGGAGTGTATAAAATCTTAAAGCTAGTAGCTCAATCTTTTTATCATGTCCTTAGCTTATTACTGGTGGCTATTTCTCAGGAACCTGAGGTGGAACAAGCTGCAGGATGTCATTCCTCCAGAAATAGGTGAACTTAAGGGACTAACACATCTGTGAGTAGTTTCATCATCTTTGAGGTTATGTAATTTTGTTTTAGCAGCCTTCTTCTAGTATGTATGCGACCTGCTGTTAACCATATATTGCCTGAAACTTCTGCAGGTACCTGAGTTTCAATAGTTTCAAAGGGGAAATCCCCAAGGAGCTTGCGAGTCTTCCTGAACTGCGCTATCTTCATTTACATGAAAATCGTTTCATTGGGCGGATTCCACCAGAATTGGGCACTTTACAAAACCTTAGACACTTGTAGACTGCTATTCTCTCTTCCTAATTTACGGTGCCTGCACATTTATGCGATTACTCGTAATCTCATTGTGAACTTGTCCTTCTAGGGATGTTGGTAACAATCATTTGGTAGGAACTATAAGGGAACTCATACGTATAGATGGGTGCTTCCCAGTTCTACGCAACCTGTAAGTCAATTTTAGCTGATGGAATTTAAAGTACTTCGAATTGTTAGTCGTATTTTGCCAGTAGAATAGATGGTAAATAAGGCTTCTTTCCTATCCAATTGGATTATGCAGTTATTTGAACAATAATTATCTTACGGGAGGAATTCCAGCACAGCTGGCGAATTTGACGAATCTGGAGATCTTGTAAGTATCGCATATCAAGTAAAATTACACATTGAGTGGGGGTTATGTTCCTTACTGAATTTATCATTTTTTTGGTTTTCTGCACATTTTTTCTGTGTTGGCTACAGGTATTTATCTTACAACAAAATGTCTGGGATAATTCCATCTGGACTTGCTCATATTCCTAGGTTGACTAACTTGTAAGTGTGCTTTCAGCGCTCTTGTTCATTTTGTGGAGTAAGGGATGTTCTATTCATTGGCATCTAGATTGCATATATGTTTAATGCTTTGATTGTGATTACGCTAAACAATAATTTCTCATGTCGACACTCTTGTAGAAGATGTCTATGTATCTGCTCAACATGTCAAATAGTTGGGTAGTTGGACGCTTGTTAATGGCACCAAAATTCAGGGAGTTTGGCTTTTCCTTTATCGTACAATATGTGGTCAAAACTGCTCTCCAGGAACGTGTGTTTTTTTGGGAGCTAGAGTTTTATGCATTTTGTCTCCAACTCCATCATTATTTGGTCGACCCCTCCTTGACCAGACAAGACCTTGGAACTTCTTTGCATTTACTCAGAATATGTTAACTTGTGGGATTAGTTCATCACTCTGCTATTTTCGTGTTAACTTGTAATGAGACTTTGACACTTGTATAAATCAGTTTTAATCATGGCCTTTTTCTAAGTGCAATATCATTGCATTTGTTTACTTTTCAAAAGAAAAAGAATTCATTGCGTTTGATTAGTTGCTAATCGAACCTTCTCTACTTGCTCATTTTGGGATCTGATAATTCATACAAACTGTAGATACGTCAATGCACATTATCTGCTAGATCTTTCTTCTAAAGCTTTTATGTTCTAAATCAGGTACCTGGATCACAATCAATTTAGTGGGAGGATACCTGATGCCTTCTATAAGCACCCTTTTTTGAAAGAAATGTGAGTTGCTCTTGTTAGTCACTCCAGACAATTTGACAATTTGAGAACTGTGTTCCTGATCAAATTCCGTTGCAGGTATATCGAAGGAAATGCATTTCGCCCCGGTGTAAAGCCAATTGGTATTCACCAAGTCCTAGAAGTAGCTGATACTGAGTTCTTGTTTTAGTTGAATTACCAGCCTATTCTTTCTTACGAGCAAAGGCGTTCTGCCAAAGAGAGCAATCAACAGATGCCTCTGGAGGAAGTGAGAATCTTAATTTTTGGTTACGCAACACAATGTATCTCGAAATCAAAATATTGAATATCTTATGCTCCTAAGGAGTTGACTTTAATGTATATAAGTTCATATTGCAATAGATACTTTGGGTTCGGAACCTCGAGTAACTTTAGTTGTCTTTTGAATGCATCCGAACAATGGTGGTCCTCGGATACTTAAGTCCTTCACCTTCCTACAAACTTTTGCCACAGATTGGCATAAATCATTGGAAGAGTTTGTCGTTTGAGGCATATTTCCGCGTTAGTTGGACCCTATGTCACCAAATTCTTCTATATACGCTTCTTCTCTTAATTTTCACTTACTTTGAACGAAAAGCTTTTTAGGTATTGCTAACGGATGAAATTTTCACTTGTACTTCAAATAAAGAGCGTTCAACATTTGTATAGTAACGTGGTATTGTTAACGGAATTGTATAGTAACGTGATATTGTTAACGGATAAAATTTTCGCTCGCTCGTACTTCAAATAAAGAGTTTTGAGCCATCGGATCTAAGGACGTGGTATTGCTAACAGATGAAATTTTCTCTTTGAATAGTTTCGTCAAGTTGTCAAAGTAAAATCCATCCGCTGTTCGCCAAATTGGAGCCTCGCGAGCCAGCCAGCCTAATCATGAAATAGGTAGCATTTTGCCTTCCCTTGTAGCCGCTTAACTTTTCTAGTCGTTTAAGCGCAAATCTTATTTGGTCTGCTACAATTAAATGAAGCTCGAGGGGACGAATGTCAAAAATAACCAGGAAATGTCTCTCGATACTGGAGAAATGCAAGAACATGAAGCAACTCAGAGAAGCTCATGCACAAGCAATCACATGCGGCCTTGGGAAGAACAACTTCACACTGAGCAGACTATTGGCTCTCTGCTCAGACCCAGTTCGTGGCAGCCTACCGCACGGCTTGAAAATCTTTCAACACATTGAAAACCCCACAATTTGTATTTGCAACACCATGATCAAAACTTGTTTGCTCAAAGGCGAGCTAACTGAAATCATACAAATTTACACACAAATGTTAGAAAATGGAATGCATCCTGATAATTACACACTTCCCTATGTTTTGAAGTCTTGTGCGAATTCGCAGAGTTTCTATCTTGGATCATCTGTTCATGGGCATTGTTTGAAACTGGGTTTTTCATTTGATATCTTTGTTGGTAATACTTTAGTTTATATGTACGCTGGATTTGATAAGATGGAAGATGCACGCCAAGTGTTCGACGAAATTCCTTGCCACTGTGTTGTGTCTTGGACAGTTTTGATATCTGGGTATGCTAGAAAAGGGGATGCTTATACTGCAAGATTGGTGTTTGATGAAGCGCCGGCGAAGGATAGAGGAATATGGGGTTCTATGATATCTGGATATGTCCAGAACAATTGTTTTAAGGAGGGTTTACACATGTTTCGTGATATGCAGTTGATGGGCTTTCTGCCAGATGAGGCTATTTTCGTGAGTGTACTTTGTGCTTGTGCTCATTTGGGTGCTCTTGATATTGGGATATGGATTCATAGATATGTGGAGCGAATCAGACTGCCGTTAAGTGTCCGGTTAGGCACAGCATTGATTGACATGTACTGTAAATGTGGGAAGTTAGACATAGCTGAAAATGTGTTCGATGAAATGCCGCGAAAAGATACTATTTGTTGGAATGCCATGATTTCAGGAGTAGCGATGCACGGATATGGGGAGCGCGCTTTGATGTTGTTTTTGGATATGGAGAGAGATGGGGTTCAGCCAGATGATGTTACTTTCATTGCCATCCTTACAGCTTGTAGTTATTCAGGCATGGCGTACGAAGGTTTAAGGTTGTTGAATAGTATGTATAATACATATAATATTGAGCCCAAAACTGAACATTATGGATGCATAATCGACCTCCTTAGCAGAGCTGGTCAGTTTGAAGAGGCAAAAACAATTGTTCAGAAAATGGCTAATTCTAGTGGCGCGTCTGAAGAAGCAATAGCTTGGCGAGCGTTGCTAAGTGCCTGCAATGATCATGGACAAGCCCAACTGGCTGAGGTTGCAGTAGAAAGACTCGTGCAGCTAGAACGCCATAGCGGAGCCTATATTCTGCTGTCAAATTTATACTCTGCCGCAGGTAAACATGACTGTGCGAGAAGGATACGGAAGAAGATGAAAAGCCAAGGGATACACAAAACACCAGGTTGCAGCTCGGTTGAGATTAATGGCGTTATTCACGAGTTTGTTGCTGGAGAAAAGATGAACCCCAGGATTGAAGACATGCACACACTTTTAGCGATCATCAGCATACAGTCAGGTGGTGACATTTGCCCCAGTTTTTCTCGGGTAAATGTATGTTAGTTCCTTCTAAGGTTTATGATTTACGGATGAATTTTTGTTCATCAAGCAGTGAGATTTTCGAAACATGTGCATGAATTGAGTATTCCTTACCAATATAGAAATTGAAAATGTAAGTCTCATGAACTTCATGTGATATGCATATATTGATACTGGTTTTCTTCGATTATAAGGTTTCTTTTTATAGCTTGGTGGCTTTTGATTTTAGAATTCAAGAACACTGTAGGAATCTTCATAGTTCATATTTTGGTATGAAGTTTGCAAATGTTGGTACTTTGATAAAAATTATGGATGATCCAGTATAGTTATAGTTATGAAATTTGATGAAGTTCGATCCATAATTCGTGCTTGCCATACCAAATCAAGAAACGTTCAATCTTTTAACAAATACAAGTCGGTCATGTATCTTAAACAAAGTTTTTTAGATGGCTTATTATGTGATGTATAGTTTGATGCATAATGAAGACAGTGTAGACACCTCAATAGTTTATTACATAGATATCCAGAAAGACATCATTCATTTGCCCTAAAACAAACTTTTCTCACTGTTTCTTTGTCCTGCCCAATGCAGAGAGGAAATAATTTGACAAATTCGCCTCCCGTTACAGTTTGATATTCTTTACTTTTTGCTAACGTGGTTTAAGAAACTTCAGTGACATCTGAGATGAAGCTATCTATATACCTTTGTTAAAGACTTTGTGCCCTCTCTTCGTTTCTTATTGATCACTTCGGTGATCATCCGCGGTGAGTTTGTTACTATGTCGCACTAGCATGACGTTACTATGTTGCACTGGCGTCCCCTTATGGCTATAGAGTTGAGTATAATGCAGCTGACTTTAGGGGGAGAGCAGGATCCTTATTGGACGGAGCATAATATAGGTCATACTTATGGAGTCTACAGTAGTTGTATTTTGGGTTCTTTTTTCTTTGTTTGCTTTGCGTTTGGCAAAAGAAGTAAAGGTGACATTCAAAAGTGTGACCTCAATTGCAAAAACAAATGACAACATTGCTTTCTAGTGAAGTTCTTTTCCTGTTTTCTGTTCATGATTTTACCTAGTGCTGTAAGTTCGTGGCTTTTCGAATGCAACACAAATGCTGTTAGCTCACAAACTTCAGAAAGAGAGAGAATGGCTTGTCTGGATTTAGCAAGCGTTGCCTTGCCATGCAAAGATGGGATTTAGCAAGTGTTGCCTTCCCTGAGGCACCCTCTACGTCTTGACCTTCCCTTTTTTTGATCGGAATTCTGCAAAGGGAACCTTGTGCGCGGAGGCACCCTGTACGTCTCAGACCTTCCCTTTTTTTGGATTGGATGAGTTCAATCTGAATAGAGGGCAAGTGTTGATTGGATGGAGTTCGAAGTTAAAGATAAGAGGAAGTGTTATCCGATTTATAGTTATCCAGTTGTCCCATATATATATTTATAACAACTTAAACCCGTTTATAATTGTACTCCCCCTGGGATTTGGAGTTCTTGCATAACTATTTAATCATGAAAGCCTCTATATAAACCACCCTCTAGTTCACAATTGACGTATCTGAAAAATAATAGTTTGATGGCGATGGAGTCTAAGGTTGTGGTTACCAGAGTTTCTTACCCTTAACTATGTAAGACATAAAGCACGAAATAAAAAAAAAAAAAACATCCTAACACATTAAACAGGTTGCTTTGCTTGCTACCAAGACGTGGTCACGAACAAATGATCCGATAAATCTATTGGGTGTACCGGCCGTTTGGTCAATGGCCTATTTTTTAACTGTGAGGAACATCATGGTTATTGGATTGGTTACCTTGGGGAACATCACCGTAAACCGTCTGGTAAGTTCCTCTGGGAAGTACCCGACAGGTTGAACAATAGCCCGCAGTTTGGTCATTTGAGAGAGACTAAACCGGCCGGTTTGATCATCATTAAAAATGGTAGCCGGTTACTTGTCATGTAAACCTGATAAGTTTATCAACCGACTTATCACTGGGTCCTTCCGTTATTAAGGTTAGCGCCGTTTTTATGTTATATCGGCCGATTTTTCAGCCGATATACCATATCACAGGCATGTAGCCTTATTAAAGGATAAACCCTCAGAAATGGTCTGGCTGTGTGATTACTTCGACTTCTAGGTTTAGGTTACTCCCTTAGTTAAATTTGTACTATATACCTCTCATTCATAAATCCGGAAATTAATATTGGCTGGCCATCACTACATGTACAAATTGTTTAATATACCGGGACATCAAAAGGCTCTAGATACTAGGTCTTGGAGGTGGAAGTACATTAAAAAAATCACCTTGTAACATGGAAGCTCAAGGGTTTCAATCATTGCCCTTGACTGGCTGAGCTGGGACAATCGTGCGCGCGTGTGTGTGTGTGTGTGTGTGAATAACAAATCATAATTCAAATTTCAAAAATATGCGCATCATACAACAAAGCCAAATGAAAGATACAAAAGTGGAAAATCTTCAAAAATAGTTTGATTCTAGTCCTCTTAATTAATAAGTCCCCAGCAAAGTTGGCATTGTGGCAAACTGCCTTCGAAAATTTCCTACCGTAAAGGTTTAACTTCGAGTCGTCATCTTATTTTACTGTCAGCATTTTATTTACAAAAGAAAAATAAACCCTATCAAACTCTAAATTTACCAATTTAGGTGTTTAGCCACACGAAATCAGAAAAATGGTGGGTCCGGGAACTAAATTATACAACAAGAATGTGTTACGCACCTTGTTGTACCCTAACAGGTCTCTACTTTATTTTTGGTGATTTTCGATTTTATCCCAACAATAATTACAAAACATGAATAACAAACCCAAACTAGACAATGTTTTAATTTGGACCCAACATTGGGGGTTGAGTGGCCTATGTACCCGATCGGACTAATCGAGATCAAAACCATGTTATTCAGACCTAGATTTCGGTCTGGCTTCCTAAAGACCTAAATGAACTCAACTTCTTCTAGATGAGTCTATTCAGATTTCTATTTGACAAACATTTCTAGTTGTGTTAGAATTCTAATAGAGTTCTAATTTCAATAGAATTCTAATATTATAAGAAGTATCCTATCAGTATTCGAATTCTTATATTTGGTTTAAATATTTTAGGCCAATACCATGCCATGGGAAAGGGGAAATGAGCCTAAGACTCCTAGCCTAAATCACAAAATCCAAGAAATGACAAATGAAAGCCTAAAGTGTAGGAGAAATGATGTTTTAAGACTTAGCACCCTTGGACTGTCCCGACCCGAACCCATAGCCCTGGTGAGCTAGGTTGTGACCGGCCGCAGGCTTACTCAACTCCCATCAAGGGCTCTGTCAGGCCTTACTAAAAAAAAAGCAACACGAATGCAGCAGAATTAAAACTTTTACAACCTCAAATGTATTTTTAAATTTCAAAATTTCAGTACAACACTTATGCGATGACTTTTTATAACTCCAAATAGTTAAACCAATAATCTATATAATAACTACTTTTCGAATTTTATCGCAATCCTTCCTAAAATAGCACTTATGATACAACTCACGATCCACTAATGCAGTCTCTGAAAGTCCACAGCATTTCTTCTTAAAACCCCAAGCTCTCGCTCGTCACCATCACCTTACTTTCAAACTAGAAATGATAAGTAAGGGGTGAGATTCCACATGCTCAATAAGTACCTAGTGAACCAACTAGCTGGACCATAGTATGTCAGGAAATAACTCAATTAACCAAAATAACAACTTTACCAACAGATAATGCAACAAAGGAAAATTTAATTCCATAAAGCATAATAAAACATAAGCAAATAGTTATTATGGCACAAAAGTCACTTAGAATGAAAATATCATCATAAGAAACTTTCAACCTAGCACCAGCTCAAACGGTATACTGCGGGTTCTGTTTGCTTTCGTCAGTTTGGTCGGTTTGGTTGCGGGAGAAGAAGTCGAGTCGAGGTCAAAAGTTTGACCTCAATCCGGAGAAGTAATGGGATGGTCGGGACCTCAATTGGAAAAATAGATGACAACTTCACTTTCTTGGTTCAAGCAAAAGTGGCTGTAAGCACATGCTTTTAGCTCACACCAACACCTCAAAGCTTCATAAAAATATAAAAATTTTGGAAGAGTCATTCCACCGTTACAAAAGTGGCATAGTGTTGAAGCAGATTTTTCTCTAATATTTTGGCACACATACATGCTATATAACATTATCGGATGATATCATGTATCACGCATGACATGCAGCAGCTCATAAATAAAAAAGGCTACAATTGTGTTCGAGCAAAATGAGCATGATTAATATTGTGCACGTATCGTGTATGATGCACTATTAATCAAAAATCTTAAATTTTCTCTCACAAAATCATCTTAAATGTGTGCCCTTACTGATCGAGTTCATGTTAATTCGATGGCCCTAGCAACTGTACCGGCGAATTATAGAATAAAACACAGAACCGCAAAATAATAGAGCAGCACACAGAGTAAAAATAAAAAGTTTACCCAAGTATTGTAAATCAAGTTATTGATATTTCGAATGCATCTTGTGCCTTCTCCTCTGACGAATCCTGCATCGCTCCATGTCATTTGCATGAAATAAAACCTCTCGCGAGAATTCCTTTTTCATTCTGATTGTGTTTTTTTGTTTTGTTTTAGTGTTTAATTAATGGCACTGGTCCAGCGATAACACAACAAAATTTTTTCTTCTAGTTTTGATAGAAAGCTCAAGCTCACCCGATTTGTAAACAAGTTTTCGTACATGGATAGTGGTAGTACTTGCAAATATCGTATTTTGTGTATCTTTCTCGCCATATTATACTACATGCCATCCCTAATTGGGATGACAG
This sequence comes from Escallonia rubra, assembly GCA_033065855.1. NCBI lineage: Eukaryota > Viridiplantae > Streptophyta > Magnoliopsida > Escalloniales > Escalloniaceae > Escallonia > Escallonia rubra. The sequence continues at coordinate 26,798 of JAVXUO010002438.1, forward strand.
GTCGATACGGCTATGAGAACAATGTTGTAACAATTGAATTGAGCCAATGTATGTAGTTACCTGAGTTGGAGGGAATAATGTATCATCGCCAACGTCATGCTCGTTATTTACAGTGATGTCTATAACAGTAGATATCTAAAACAAAAGGTTGAACTAGTCTTATTTTTGCTAGGACATAAATTGTAAGAGTACAGTAGCGAATGCATCAAGAAGTACCTCATTTTCCTTATCATAGTGCTCTTCCTGATTTGCACTTTGCCCCAACTTGCGCCCTTTTTGTTGTGAGCCTTGTCCACTACTGGAGGTACCCTATAAAATATGACATAACACAGAAAAACAAGCTTGTAATGTACCATATGATTATAATAGCCTAAAAATGTTTCCCAAAAATTTTGGAACCTAAAGATAGGATAATACTTGTGTAGCTTTTGCTTGTGACCTGCGTCTTCTGGGTTGCTCAAGTGGATCCTTGAACCTCTTACGTGGGCGTCCAACTGTAGCTTTTACTTTAATCCCACGGGGGCATTGTGACACGGCACCATCATTTAGTTGGGACACATTCCTAGGAAGGTCATCTTGTGTATTAGTATCTAGATCCCAAGTATTAGAGCAATAAGTTCTTTTCATTTCTTCCAAATCCTTGCGCAGTTTACTTAAGTTCTGATGCCCATATGTGTACATGTCTTCATTCTCTGCTGCAGTTACCAATTCTTGAAAATCATGGCTTAAATAGGAGTAACGCTTCCCAATAGATTCTTGAGAATTGCCTTGAATCTGAGTACCACGGTAGTCACTGACTATTGCATCCTTTGCATCCTTTGTCCATCTTTTCAATATATACTGAGTTGGTATCCTCTTGACATTTTTCTTATCAAGAACTTTTAGAGCATGGCGACATAAAATGCCAACAAAGCTAATTTCATACAACTACATTGCACGGTAGTTGTCTCAGCTTCAAATTTAACACGATGTTATCTTCCCTTGCCGCCACAAACAATTTTGTAATCTGAAATATTTCCGGACTTACAAACTTTATGAATGCTATAGTCCCAAGCCTTTATGTATTCATGTTGGAACATATTAAACATCTCAGGCGTATACACCTCAACGACATGTCTTAGCATCTCAACGTTAGCTACTGGCACTGGAGCAGTTTGCCTCATTTTGAATTCTGACTTCAACTCTGTGTAGTGTCGATCTTGCAATAACAAGTCATACTACTCAAAGAATCGCAAAAAGTTATGTCTTGGATCTAAATATTGCTTTAAAACATGATTCATAGACTCACTTATTTGTGTGCTTTTCATATCGGCAGTAAACATATGTCGACCATACACCATAGCCCATTTCTCTCTTAATTCAAAAATTCCTTTCAACCAATCATTATCTTGGCAAGAGTATGTCTTGAGTATTTGATCCCATGCATGCATCCACTCATCTTCATCCTCATAGTCGTATACACAAGAACTAAGATCAGATGCAAATTCCTTAGAAGCATGAAATACGTGACTCAAATGTTTCATTCTGATAGATGTGCCACACAAATAAACGATGGTTGGTTTCACGGAACACCTCTCCAGGATTGATCAGTGAGAATCGTCTTGGGTTGCTTTTCAGGCATCGCACTAAGAAATGTCCTAAATAACCACTTAAATGACTCTGTTGTTTCATCATAAAGCAGTGCACCCCCAAAGATAACCATTTGTTTATGATGATTAACACCAAGAAATGGAGCAAACGGACGACCGTAGTAATTAGTTCGATAGGTTGTGTCAAAGCATACAACATCTCCAAAGTGCTTATAATCTACTACTGACCTTGAATCTGCCCAAAAAAAATATTTGTTATGAGATCATTCTCATCAAGCTGTATCGAATAAAAAAAAGATGGGTCTTACAACTTCATCTTCTGAAAATACTCTAACAGAGCACCAACATCTCCTTTTTTGCATTTCTGTCGCCCGCGTTATCGGTAGAGATAATTTGCATGTCCACATCCAAAAAACCAACATGTTCACGACCTCCAGCTTGATGACTTAGTATACGAAAAGTCTTTTTAACCGATACTCCTACCTTAATAGCTTCGGTTGCCAAAGTTGTTTGAGCAAATGAAAGTTTTCTTTTTGACCTCAACATGTGCTTTGCAGGCGAAGGGGCAAAAGCATGATTGTGCTCAGCATTGAAAGCTACCACCTTAAATTTTCCATTCTTTTGAAGTAGAAAGGTCATATGTGCTTTGCAACCTACTCTTGAAAGGGGACGATGGTACAAAACGTTTACCCGTCATTTATCAAAACCCCGTTCACCTTGTTTTGAACAACATAAAGTTCTCCTAGCCACGATTCTAGCCCTTTTCTTCACGTGTTGCTTCCTTACGCTAAAACCAATCCGATGAGCATACTCACTGTAATAATCAAAAGCATGTTGTTTTGAATCAAATTCCATTCCAATTGTTGGTACTTCATGAACCTTCCCCCCATGAACATTAGACTGGCATGACTGCATAGTGCATACATCGTCTAACTCTTGCTCATTATCATTCGCTTTACCCATACTACTCGAACTCAGAGTATTACTACATCCTCCTATGTCCATTAGCCTGAAACAAATTAATGCTTTGATGTACTTTTAACACACTGTTGGACAGATATATAGTGCACCTAACTTTAATATTGAAGTCCACAAATCTTTGTGTAGAACACATAATCAAGACATAAATAAAGGAGATTAAAACAACTACTGCAAGGAAATGAAAGAGATTAAAGATTCATGGTTCAATGTTGAGTATTTTTGGTCCATTGACTAGTATTTTGGACATGAAAAAAGAAGATTGGACATAATTCGTCACTGTAATTGAAGGAAAAATAACAGTAATCTCACTAGGAGAAAAGATGACATAGAGCAGTACGGCAGGCATAAGTCTCTAGCTGGGTGATGCATGACATGCATGCACCAAGAAGCAAACGCACAAACACAGCTGAGTTCTACCAATACAGGACTTGTCATGCACTAACAGGCACTAGAACTTTTAGGCTTCTTATATTTTTAAAACAAATAACCCTCAAATTAGAGGACAAGTAAACTACTACTACTACAACAACTTGTTGGTGCAACTACACAAGAGCTGTATCTTGTTGTACTGTTTGTGCGTTAAGGGAAAGGGCAGTGTTAGCTTTGGATGGACTGTGTGGAAAGAGGTTGGAATTTTGTGAGAGAAAATGTGGTGACTGAGTATCATGGCCATGGCCTATTTCTGTAGATAATGAATGATTAATCTTCAGAAGAGATTAAATACACAACAATGCAGCAAATACAAGGAGGAAACATACTGACAAACTTAGATACGTTGCAAATCTTAGCAGCGTTAAAATTTGACGAAGGTACATTCAAACATCGTTGAATTGTCTGCAAGAAACACATTACAGAGCAACCAATAATGAGAGTTTATTCATCTTAACCGGAAAAGAAATAACAAAAGGAGCTGTACTTATGGTGGGCTCTCATTGTGGTAAGAAGGGTGACCATTGGACGGCCAAGTGTCATTACAAGGATCTTGCAGCCCAACCTGAAGGTTCAACGGACAGACCCAGTTCATCAGATGCCACCGCGATACATCCAGTCACCAGCAGCAATACTTATGTCCTTCCAAGCAAGAGACTGGGCGCTGAGAGAAGCACAGGGACGGATATGAGGCGCAGGAATGACGATAATTCCGTCCGGGTCAGAAACCTATCTGAGGATACCTGTGATGCCGATTTGAAAGACCTCTTCGGTACCTTCGAACCAGTAATCTCAGTGGCTACGGAATTCAACAATCTCATACTTGACGTTCAGTGATTACGAGAGAGAGATATAGAGAGAGAGAAATACAGCTTGCTGATTATCTTCTCTTCCAAAAATTCAGGGATCAGCTTGACGTCCGTTACCTTTCTTCCAGCCAGTTCCTTCACGTGCGATGAGCATGGCCTTGACGATGGACCAACCACATGCTGCCACGTGGAGGGGTAGCAGCTTGACGCTGCTCCTTGCTGTGCAGCAAAATTTTTTCCCTTCTTAAAACCCCAAGCTCTCGCTCGTCACCATCACCTTACTTTCAAACTAGAAATGATAATAAGTACCTAGTGAACCAACTAGCTGGACCATAGTATGTCAGGAAATAACTCAATTAACCAAAATAACAACTTTACCAACAGATAATGCAACAAAGGAAAATTTAATTCCATAAAGCATAATAAAACATAAGCAAATAGTTATTATGGCACAAAAGTCACTTAGAATGAAAATATCATCATAAGAAACTTTCAACCTAGCACCAGCTCAAACGGTATACTGCGGGTTCTGTTTGCTTTCGTCAGTTTGGTCGGTTTGGTTGCGGGAGAAGAAGTCGAGTCGAGGTCAAAAGTTTGACCTCAATCCGGAGAAGTAATGGGATGGTCGGGACCTCAATTGGAAAAATAGATGACAACTTCACTTTCTTGGTTCAAGCAAAAGTGGCTGTAAGCACATGCTTTTAGCTCACACCAACACCTCAAAGCTTCATAAAAATATAAAAATTTTGGAAGAGTCATTCCACCGTTACAAAAGTGGCATAGTGTTGAAGCAGATTTTTCTCTAATATTTTGGCACACATACATGCTATATAACATTATCGGATGATATCATGTATCACGCATGATATGCAGCAGCTCATAAATAAAAAAGGCTACAATTGTGTTCGAGCAAAATGAGCATGATTAATATTGTGCACGTATAGTGTATGATGCACTATTAATAAAAAATCTTAAATTTCCTCTCACAAAATCATCTTAAATGTGTGCCCTTACTGATCGAGTTCATGTTAATTCGATGGCCTTAGCAACTGCACCGGCGAATTATAGAACAATACACGGAACTGCAAAATAATAGAGCAGCACACAGGGTAAAAATAAAAAGTTTACCCAAGTATTGTAAATCAAGTTATTGATATTTCGAATGCATCTTGTGCCTTCTCCTCTGACGAATCCTGCATCGCTCCATGTCATTTGCATGAAATAAAACCTCTCGCGAGAATACCTTTTTCATTCTGATTGTGTTTTTTTGTTTTGTTTTAGTGTTTAATTAATGGCACTGGTCCAGCGATAACACAACGGAATTTCTTCTTCTAGTTTTGATAGAAAGCTCAAGCTCGCCTGATTTGTAAACAAGTTTTCGTACATGGATAGTGGTAGTACTTGCAAATATCGTATTTTGTGTATCTTTCTCGCCATATTATACTACATGCCATCCCTAATTGGGATGACAGGTCGATACGGCTAAAAAAAATATTCATTTTGACAAAAACAATATTTTTGTTGGAATGCAATGGTTTGCAGGCATGCAAAGGATGGAGACGGGAGTGCACTCTCATGTTATTTTTTAGACATGAAAGTGCTCGGATTCAGCCTAGTGATGTTACTTTCTATTATGAGTAATGCATGCAATTTTCAGCCGAAAAGTGAATGTCATGGGCGTATAATTGACTTTCTAATAGAGTTTAGCCCCTATTTGTAAATTTCTCCGACTAAAAACATGGATTACAATGCAGAATTAGGTCAATGGAAACGATTCGTTTTGCTTCAACAACACAACTCTGTCTAATTTTGTCGCTAAATTTATGTAGAACGACCAAATTTCAGCTATAGCCAATAATTCAATAATGGACTTTGGGAGGGTCTGACATAATAAAATTTGGTATAATATGACGTACATAAGGTAGAAAATTTCGCCAATCTTGTTTTTGTAAGTGAGAAATATTTGTTATGGACAATGATTACTTTTTTTCCCTTCTTGACCACTGCATGTGTCTTAAAGTAACGTTGGGGTATATTTTAGCATATTAAAGCAAGATTAAATGAACTGTTATACTACATTTAACAAACTGCCTCACAATTAATAAGCCTGCCCATCACCCAAAATCTTGCGAATAGTAATGATTCTCTAAATTAAAAACTTTGCGGATGCTCCGTGTAATTTTTCTCGTGGAATGTACAATGATCTTAGATTGCCGATCGGCCCGTTGCGGTTAATGCGAGCACGCAATAACCGCAACCTCTACACCTCGACCTTCCCCTTTTTTGGATTCGATGTTTTTGAGTTCAATTCCGCAAGGCGAACCTTGTGCACCGGGGCACCCCGTACATCTCAGACCTTCCCTTTTTTGGATTGGATTGGAGGTTTTTGAGTTCAATCTGAATAGAGGGCAAGTGTTCTAGGATGGAATTTGAAGTTGAAGATAAGAGGAAGTGTTGTCCGATTTGTAGTTATCCAGTTATCCCATACATATATTTATAACAAGTTGGACCTGTTTAAAATTGTACTTCTCCTGGGATTAGGAGTTCTTACATAACTATGCCTTCATCATGAAAACCTCTATATAAACCCCCTCTACTTTACAATTGACGTACTTGAAAAAAACAATACTTTAGAGGCAATGGAGTCTAAGGTTGTGGTGTTCTTGGTTCTTTTTGTTTTCGTCGGTTCAATTGCCGGAGAACAAGTCAAGGTTGAGGTTAAAAGCGTGACCTCGATTGGGAAGACGGACGATGACTTCATATGTGCTACAGTGGACTGGTGGCCGGAGAACAAGTGTGACTATAATCAGTGCCCATGGGGAAAGGCTGGCCTATTCAATCTGGTAATCTTTCTATCTCCAATTTGATAATTTCAAAGTTTCTTCTCTTTATGTTGTTCAGCACTTAATGCCTTCTTATGCGATCTTCTCATTACTTTTTGCTCGTGTGTGTGTGTGTGTGTAAACTTTTCAGGATTTGAAGAACAAGATTCTTGCTAATGCGATCAAGGGTAAGTTTTAGTCTATGTTTTGGCTTTCTTTTCGATCTTGATTACTGATAGCAAAGAATGTTAATCATTGATGATTCGGGAAACTTGTTTAGTACCTTCGTTTTTTTTTCGCAAAAGGAAAAGTTCTCTTAATGACGAGCCGAGGGAGATACTAGCTAGCTTGTGATATGCCAACAATTTTTAGCGATGATTTTGAGAAAGACTAGGTTTACCGTACTAGCTTTATCTTTATTCGAATGATATGTCAAAGAATTGCACTTAGCGATGATTCAATGAAACTTGGGAAAGACTAGGTTTATCGTACTAGGTTTATCGTTATTCGAATGATACGTCAACGGATTGTAATTGGTGATGATTCAACGAAACTTTGAGAAAGCTAGGTTTATCATTCTGGGTTTTGCATAGCTTGTGGCGCTATACCCGATAGTGTTTTGTCGCGTTTTGCATGTATCGATCTTTAATCGTTAAAGAGTTTGTATCGTGAAAATCGCAGCTTTCGATCATCTCCGACTTAGACTCGGAGGTTCGCTTCAAGATCAAGTCATTTACAAAGTGGGCAGCGTCAAGAAGTGCCCACACTTTAAGAAGAGGGAAGATGGTTTGTTTGGATTCAGCCGAGGTTGCCTTCCCATGCAGAGGTGGGACGAACTGAACAAATTGTTTAACGATACTGGGTACGTACCATTACAACTTGTTTTTCTAGTTCATCATCAAGTATGTGTTCACAGTTTTTATGTCATCTCTGCAGGGCCAAAGTGACATTCGGCTTCAATGCGCTGATCGGAAGGAAGAAGGCCGAGAACGATACTTCGCTTTGGGTAGGCGACTGGAACGCACAAAACGCCCGTGATTTTATGAAGTACACCGTGTCCAAGGGTTACAAGATCGATTCCTACGAACTAGGTAAACCCAAAGAACAAAACTTACAATCCGAGTTCGCGAATGATGTGTCGGTATCTCGTCTAATCGCGTGTTGTGTTACGTTAATTTTTGGCAGGCAATGAGCTATGTGGAAGTGGGGTGTCTGCCAGGGTAGAAGCAGAACAGTATGGGAAAGACATGATTGCACTGAAAGGAATTGTAAAAGAATTCTATCCCAATGCTACCACACAGCCTCAGGTCTTGGGTCCAGCCGGATTCTACGACGAGAAATGGTTCAACACGTTCCTTCAGGTTTCTGGACCAGGGGTGGTTGATGGTCTAACCCACCATATCTACAATCTTGGCGCAGGTACGTATTTCCGACCTTTTCGATGACATTGTATTAGGCCACAACAGTTCTTAGTTTAACTAACGAAAGGGGGCGTGGCGATGCTGTTGATCGTGTGTAGGCGTTGATTCGACACTGATCAACAAGGTTCAAGATCCATATTTCCTCGATCAGATAGCTCAGACATACAAGGACATTTCGACCAGCGTCAAGCTGTTTGGGCCATGGTCAGGAGCGTGGGTTGGGGAAGCTGGTGGAGCTTACAACAGTGGTGGCAAAGATGTCTCGCACACCTTTGCTAATGGCTTCTGGTCAGAATCTCTCCTCTCTCTCCCTCTGCCTTGTTTCAGTATATGCATCCCTGCATGTGATATAAACTTGCAAGTGAAACAGGTACTTGGATCAACTGGGCATGACATCAACCTTCAATCATAAGGTGTACTGCAGACAAGCCCTAATCGGAGGAAACTATGGTCTCCTGAACACTACAACTTTCATCCCCAACCCAGATTATTACGGGTCAGTATCTAGTATGGTGTTGATCTCAGTAATACAACCGGTTGATCGGTAATAATGTTTTCTAAAGTGTTTCTCGAATTCCTTTTGCAGCGCGCTTTTGTGGCATCGCATCATGGGCAAAACTGTACTCTCTGCTAACCACAACGGATCACCATACTTGCGCGTTTATTCCCATTGCTCAAAGAAGACGGTAAGCTGATGATTCGGGTTCATTGTTTTCCAGGTCATAATCCAGAGACGCTTTTACGTTACTAAAGGGTTGTTTTCTTTCCTTCTCTTTTCTGGCATCAGGAGGGTATTACTGTGCTTCTGATCAACATGTCAAACTCGACAACATTTGAAGTTTCGGTTGTTAACGACCTAAATCTGTACCCCGAGTCCGTTGAGATGGATCTTCAAGGCGATGCTCTCCAAAGGGAAGAGTACCATTTGACTCCAAAGGATGGCAACATTCAGAGCGACGTTTTGTTACTAAACGGGACACCATTGAAGCTCACGGAGTCATCAGACATTCCAGCCATGAACCCGGAGCTTGTTGATGCTACTCTTCCGATCACTGTCAAGCCCGATTCCTTCGTTTTTGCTACTTTGAAAGGCTTCAAAGCCCCTGCATGTGCTTAGGAACTTTCTTTCTTTTGATACTCTTTATTTGCTCTTCTAGTCACAAGTCCTGAGTGTAATTGATCAGCTTAGGAACTTTCTTTCTTTTCCTAGTGTAATCCATCAGCTTAGGAACACACTCTTTTTTCCTACTATAAATTTGGTTTTCTAGTTACAAGTCCTTGGTGTAATAGATCAGTTTAGACTCTTATTCAGATTTGTGTTTGTTTAAACAGTTCCCATTCTAGATTCTAACTAATCGACCATGATCTAATCGAGCAACGAGCTAAACCCAGATAAATTCAAAACTCGTTCGAGCTTATCAATGTGTATCATCGACTCTATCACAGCGGTAGAGGATGGTCAACCATTAATAGGATTCAACCAATGAACTAGGCATTTGAATGGCTAGCCAAGGTACCAAATATGCAACAGTGGCATTCAGGCACAAAACGTTTGCGGGAACTTTCTCCCTAAACAGAACAGTTCAATAACAGGTTTTAAACTTGCCCTTCGAGAGAAGAAACCTGAAGAGAATACCAGAAGACCACTCAAGCTATATCTACTACATTGAAGATTCCAGCATCACTAGAAAGCAAAGAATACTTTCAATGCCAGGCCTTCCATGCAAAGCATATCCACCTTTGCTTGCCCCCATGACCCAAAGGGATTAAAAAAACTGACCTTGCTTGCCCCCAACAAAACCCTAATGACAGCAATCACAACACTATCAAACTTCCCTTTCTCTCCTTCAAATAAACACCAACATACGATCGTCAATCCATTTTCCCGCAAGAATGGAGTATCTAATTAGGCAAATGGGGTAAGTCATCTCTAACTCCATCAAAGTGTATAATTTGCATATCAGAATGTAACAGCATGCCGTTCACGCGCGCGCGCACACACACAGATGCACTTGAGAGAATGCTTTTAGGGCTATTATCATTAAAGTTCCCTGGTCATTTCTAGCTCCGCATGCTATAGTCAAATTATCTTCTAGGCTTGCCCAATTTTTTTCCGACTAAAGGAAATCCAAGGAAGATGCAGATCAAAGTAACCATAACTGTAAGACGATTCATCATGATGCATGATGCATTAGATTATACGCCCAGTAGAATCAAGATGTAGGGATTTAGTTTCAGTAGAAGCATCATATTTGTGTTCTGCAACATCTGCTTCTATGATCACTAACCACTTCAGGTAGAGCGAAACGTTCTACTGTAGGGCAGGAAAACAAAGAAGAGATTGGCAGCATTCCAGACCGAAGAATACCACCCCAGAAAACACAATCCTTCAAAGGAGGTACCTAAATCATTCGCATGTCTATAGAGATGATACGTTATAGGCTTAACTGAAAACCCACCCTTGGAGGGTGAATTGTTTTTTCATTTTTTTGTGGGGGTGGTGGGTACCTATATGTTTCGGCTGAAAGATTTAACAAGGCTGTCAAACTCCAAAGAAAAAAACAGCGATTTTAAGCATCCTGTGCCGCACATATCTACTCAAACAGTATAAAGAACACATAAATTTTGGTTTGCAGAGAAGAAGAAAAACCAGAACTGGTTCCGCAGACAGTTTTCTAGGCAAAAGAGTCGGGACTATGATCCAACAATTGATAACGACTACCCAACGGCAGTTGCAGCAGCTGCATTTGCCATTAACTCGCTTGACCAATCAAGTACCGGAGCTCAGAGAAAGAAGAATAAGGGCCCTGATACTTCTGTAACCACAGAAGAGAAAAATGCAGAAGATAAAACAACTCAAGTATCAGATCCTCGTGCAGAGTCCAGAAGATCCTCAGGTAAGGGTGTAGGAAGAAATAAATTTCATCAGGTGATTACGGCAGCCATGTATGTTCTGGGCATTTTATGCATCAATTACATGAATTGTCTATTATTAAACAAATTTTGCAGAACAGAGGGTGTCAATCAGTGATACCATTGACGAAAGTACGCGGGACACAGCCCACATCTATGAGAAAGAACTATTGATCACTGATCATTCCCCATCCATGGATCATCCCCCATCCATAAAAAAGACTGGAACTTTTGCCAGCACACTGCCTAAAAGTACAGTGCCAAAGCCAGATCTTCCATCCACATTTCCACCAAGTACAACAAAACCAGGAATTGGAGACTCTAAGGCCGACGTCTGGGAGAAAGCTCAGATGGCCAAGATCAAAGAACGGTAAACCCCTCAATCATTTAGTGGGGTAGCAAGGGTTTGTCAAATTGGCAAAGTCGACTTCCACGTGAAACCAATTGTAACATTTTTTGGACGAACGATTTATTGAAATTTGATTGTAACATCACTAACAATAGCACTTTCAGGTATGAGAAGTTAATTACCACGATATATGACTGGGAGAAAAACAAAAAGACAAAAGCCAGAAAAAGGCTGGACGTGATAGAGGTTTCACTTCGTTTTAAATCTTCTAATATGATGAACTCTACGAGAACTGATTACTAAGAGCTGGAAATCAACTTCCTACTGCAGCGTGAATTGGAAGGAAGGAGAGCTAAAGCCGAGAAAAATTACCACAGTAAGATAGAATCAATCGATCAGATTGCAGGAGGAGCAAAAGCACAGGCAGAGGCCAATCGAAGAAATGAAGAGACTAAGGTGAAAGAGAAGGCAAATAAGATCAGATCAACTGGGAAACTTCCAGCAACATGTCTCTGCTTCTGATGGCCAGAAGACTCCTTGTGATAATACAGTTAATACAGCTATCTAGAGTAACAGCTACTGTACAGAAGAATTTATGAGTTATGCAATCAAATCAAGCCGTTGAAACTCCTTTACATGGTTGGCTACGAAAGATGTACTAAATGAGCTTCATTGTAACACATAAACCATCCAACTAACTCACCCTTCTAAAATACCAAAAGGATTATAAATTATCAAACATATGGCAAGGGAATCCTAAATGAAGTACAACAAAGCTCACTGCTAAGGGAGCTCGCCGAAAGATGATAATACAAGGGAGGAATTGAAAAGGTTTGCGAATTTTTGGACATGTATATTATTTATTTCGAATTTTCCAAGAAAAATTTATCAAAAACTATAAAAAGAATCATGAGTCACAGAAAAAAAGGGGCAGAAGAAAAGATATTAAGGGGAATAATTTAGTTTCATTGGGGGACATTTTGGAATATGGGGTCGCTGTTCTGGTATGAATCCACCGGCACTTCTTTTCTTTATTTATGCAAGTACAACAAACAAGCAGCTTATCGCAAGCAATAGCCAGCAATTTGCCACGATTATATATGTACTTCTTCCACTTATCCAGACAGGTAATCACCCTGAGATCTCGGAAATTATGAAGAAACTATAGTCAAATCATGAAAATAAAAAATGATCAACATCTCATGTCTTCCCAATAAAGCCAGATGTCATTAAAATACATCATGTACAAGATTTCAAGGCAAGACAAGCCATTTTGGAGCCACAGAGTTCTCTTACCAGGTATAAACATCATATCATGTGGTAATCTCTTTTGCCAACCAATCCAAAGCGGGATATGCAAAGTACAATACTACAAAAGATGGAAGTGCAAAGAGAACCGTGATCATCAAGTACAGAGTTAAGATGGCAGCACTGGCAGGTATTGCAAAAATAACAACCAGAAGAAGTATGATGACCAATGGGAACTTGGCTGTGCAGTGGATGAATAAATCTAGCGACTTATGAAAGGTAAGATGTGGCCTCCCCAGATTGACGTAGTCGCTGATGCCATTACTATGATCTCTGTTGGACCCAGAAGGCTCTAAACAATAAGGCCTTTTGTCAGTTGTGTTGCTAGAGCGATTTCTCAGCAATGAAGTGCTTCCAGGTGACCAAATTGGTTGATGCTCCCCGGGAATTAAGTAAGGTGACTTCATCCTGTCACCGTTAAAGCTCTCAACCATCCAAAGAAGGAAGAAATTCTTGCAAGGAAATTTGACGTTTCCCTTGTAAACTAGGCGCAAGGTTAATAAGTGGCACCATGGACATGAAACAAAGAATGGAATCTGGATTTGTTGAGTGGAAAACTTCAAGGTAGCCCACTGAAGTGCTAGTAAACAATGTTTGCAAAGCGTGTGGCCACACCACAAGACATGTGGCACATTTTCCACGATATTGAAGGATTCCCAGCATATTGGGCACTCCAGTCCTTCCTCACTGGTGTTTGAGCAGATCTCATCATCCGAATATTCTGAACCAGCAGGACGTGGCTCAATGGAGCCTTTCTTAAGTCCAATGCTCGCAATGAATTTTGTGATAAAACTCCACATAATGGAACAAAGGCAACTTTAATCACTAGAGGAGCAGTAACCACTATGTCTCCGCAGTTTGAACCTGTAAAGGAATATGACTAATCAGCCTCTTGGTAGTGAACGAGACCTTACAATTGAGCTACTACTTCTTTTACTGTCAGTGCCCTCTGTTCCCAAATCAAACCCGAAGCAAAACCAATGCAGGAAGTACGTTTTTTAACCAGCAATTTGAGCAATAACAAGATCTATGAAAGAAAACAGATTTGGTTATGACAACTTCAGCTGCAAAAGACATAGAGGAAAGAACAGCTTCTTTCTTAGAATGTTTAGATTATAGATCAACGAACTCCAATCAGCGTGGATAGTTAACCTTTACCAAAGCAGTTGTACTGTCTACAGCTACTCATCAAGTGACATACCTGGTATTGGAATCCAAGTCTTAGGTTTCATGCATTAAATCATATTGTAGTATACCGACACAAAGTTCAACCATGTGAAGAACCATGTACTTGAAACCCAAATTATTCTGAAAAAACCTGACAAAAATTAGAGATTGCTAAATGAGAAATTAAAAGGCGAAAAGCTCAAGAACAAAGTGAAAAAGATAAATAAATGACGGCTGTAAATCTGCTATTATTCTTTCTTTGACTTAATGAGTTTGGAGAACAGCATTCGAACATCTTAACACCAACCTGAACTCAAACAGTAAATGCATACCAATTTGAATACATCAAACCACAGCAAAAACAATGGGTAAATTCAATCCTTACCTTTGCAAATTCTATTCTGCTAATGCGAAACAAATCAAAAGGCTACCGAAAATTGTGAAACGGAGAGAGCAATATATCACACCAAAGTCACGCATTAGGCATGTAGGTTGGGCAAAGGGCATTGCAGAGGCATGACACACTTCGATTAGCATATACGACATACACCACTCATATCATGAAAATCAACAAAAAGAAAAAAAAAAAGAACAAATGTTCTGTCAAATATTACTCGGTTCCAGGGGATTTTCCTCCTCCAACTTTCTGCAAAAACCGATATGATACATTTTGATTTGATGTCGATACTACGTAACCATTAACTAGCACTCAAAAATTAGTCACAGATGAAACCAGTATCGTATGGCAAAGTGAAGCTACGGCAACACAATGAGCAGAGTCGAAATGCAATGCAATACGGAGGGAGTATCATACAAGGACAAAGTTTCGCGATGAGACCACGCACGTGTCAACAGATAGAGATTTTCAGTACGACGTAAGGAGATTGCGCAATCGTAGGTGAATAACGGGAGGCGGAGAAAACAAAGGCCAATGGAGTTATGTAAGAAACTACGCAGAATCTGGAAAACGTAAAAGAGTGTGTGTGTGTGTGTGTGTGTGAAAGATTGATCTGTACCAGTTACGAGAGAGGCGAAAGCTTGAAGAATCTGAGAGGAGAAGAGATCGGAAGAGGAAAGAACATTCCACACTCTTTTTGTCTCTCTCTCTCTCGCGGTCTCGCCCTTTCCGTGATCGCGAGAACGAACTGTGAGATTTTTGACTCGGGAATATTTTACCGGCGATAAAGTTGGCAGCAGAAACGTCGTCGTTTAGGACTCAAATAAAATTTGTTTTTATGGTGGAGAATAAGTTTATTTTTAGGAACTTTGTAGAGTTAATAAATAGTTCATCCCGGTCGAGAAATTAAAGACACGAGGCTCTTAAGAGTTTGACTTTAGTCATATTACCTTTGAAGGTTTTTGATAATTTTTTTCTTTTCATAATGAATTAAAGACATTGTTTTATGGATGAACATCAGAGAAGCTCGTCATTTTCCGGCATCAACAAATCGTCTTCTTCCATTAGGCACTAAAAAAGATTATAACTCTGTTGTCTGGACACTCTATGCGAAATTAGAATTTCAATTTCGGTCCAATTCCATGAAATTGATGACATTCTGGCCTATTACCAATTTTTAGGCCTCTATTTGACATTGGAATCTCAATTTTGGTCCTCCAATTCCATGAAATTTAGCGGATACTATCTTGGCTATTTTCAATTTCTAGGTCTCCAGTTAAAAATCACAATATTGAAGGACTAGCCTAATCAACCAACAGGGCACCGCATCCCACTAGTAGACTTCGTCGAACGTACATGCGAGGCACCACTGGACTTGGCTGGAACTTTGTCGGGCCATGGATGGACTTCACCGAAACCCTGCTGCTCCACTTTGAACTTTGCAAGTATCTGGCCAGATCACCGTCAACAGTCATCGGAGTTTGGTCGCCCGTAGAAAATCGCCATCCACCACCAAAGGGTTGACCTTGTAATTTTTTTGCTCACTTGGCTTTATGCAAAATGTTTATACGAAATTTAGGGGGGGCGTATGTTTCCGTTTTTTACAATGATGGCAAAAAAAAGATGCTTTTTCGTATATTTTTATCATTTTTTGTATTCATTTCAGATACAATTATTCAAATAGTGTCAAAAAAACTGGAAACACCTCAAAACTGGAAACACCTCAAGAGTGTTTTCAGTTTCTTCCGACCATAGTGAATTCAATGTTAGAAAAAAAAACAGTCACTAATCTGACACAATCACAGATTCCTGCTCCCCCGCGCACGCGCGCTCTCTCTCTCTCTACTAGCACCACCATGGCACCACCTCAAAGAACCAGACTCGTACCACCACAAAGATTCACACCATAGCCACCATGCCCACAACACTCAAACCTCATCTCCTCCGGCCATTTCATCGCCACACAACCATTATGAATCATTACTACGCTGGATCGGACCTCTGTAACGACATAGCGACACCCCACACAGTCGCTACTCCACCACCAAACCCCAATCGTACACCGTCTATCTCCAATCGCAACCCACGATCGCCAATATCTAACCACCGTAACACCATTTCAAACAACAAGATCAGAGATCTGGCAGGTGAAGAGATAGATATCATTGTGTACTCTTTGTGACTGTGGGGATAAATATTGCACTGAGCACCTCAGATCTGACATTCTTCGCTTCGCACCACCTGCGTTTCGGCAAGACTCTTGTACCGTTGAAAGTCATGGCAGTCAACAATCTTGGGGCGACGGTAGTGGGAAAGCTCATTGGGAAAGGGCAGAGAGGGGGGTTGTGTGAGTCATGTAGGGTAGCTTCACATATAAATAATAAGGAGATAAGTACAAACTAAAAATGAAAATGGTATAAGTACACAACGCTGACTAAATAAGTAAATAAATTTTTTTTGATGAAAATGATAAAAGTACACAAACATATTTTCTAACTAGATACGAAAATCATAAAAACGAAAATTCTAAAATTACGGCCCTTAATTTCTAAACTTTCAATAATTTTGTTCAAATAACGAAATTATAATTCCTTTTTGGTTCCAAATCTTAATTCCAGTTCTATATACCAACCGGTCCCTAATAGAGTGATGGTGATTTGTGGAACGTGTTGTTTAGATTGCCGATCAAGGATCAAGTTGTCAGTAGTTTTACGGCAGTGACTCTCTGTTCCACATGGGTGACTGCATGGAAACCTTTGATCTGTTCATAGATGGTTACTTACTGGTTTGGTTTAAGCAGTTCGTGGGTTTCTTTGTTTTCAGTCTCGTATATTTACTGATACAACAAATCGTAACATTGTCTAATTATGATTACGAGTTGGTTTAAATCAGCCGATGCTAGTTCAGTTGATTAATTCTTAGACCGGTACGAGAAAAGAGTTGCGACTCAATACGTCCAGGGCTAAATTTTATTTCTTGAATGGATGAGAAACCTCACTTCTTCCATTATAAACTATTTTTCCTCATAAAGAGAAAATGAAAGGATGCAACTTCAAAGGATCTTAAAGGAAAAATCAAGTACGGTATTTGGAAGACACAAAGCACAAAAAGGAAAATAAAAAGAAAAGGAGAAAAGTAGCACCACTCTATTTCAAGACTGATACTCAACTCTCACATCAATGCTACAATTCAAAAACATATGGCTGTCATATTTTAGGCGACTATTGCTGGCACATTGTCGCGAAAGACCCAAACCCATGCTCTGGATCAGTTCCATGCCCGTGCTCGTGCTCTTGCTCTCCCGAGTCCGAACCCCCAACTCCCAACAACAATAGTAATGAAAGTCAACGGCCATAATTGTCAATGAATTTGGCAATTTACAACCATTAACAAGTCACGAATTGGATAAAATGTCAAAGGTTCATACTTCCACTCTAGATTTAAACTAGAGCGCTTTAAATTGTCATGAAAATTAATAAATAAAGTGTCACTAGAAGTGACTTTTGACATGGACTAGTTCAATTTGCTAACGATTTAATGACCATCTTTGTAGCTCCAGAATGTTTCAATTTATGCCCTTACCTATTATCTGGATATACCAAGAAAGATATACGGTCTAATGAGGCCTTTAAATTGTCACTAAAAGTGACAAACAAAGTGTCACTAGAAGTTACCTTGAAATGGACTAGTTTAATTTTGGAGTGAAATTATCATTTTCAAGGACTCTAACTTCTAGTATGTGACTACTGATAAAAAATAAGGATAATATCACTAAAAACTTGAACTTGGAGGTAAAATACAGTCAAGAATTGTGCTTTGATAAAACGAACACAGGTATCCAAAATATGACAAAATTGTATAAGATTCTCCGAACGTTAGGGTTATGTAACGCTAACAGACGATTTTGACTGACATGGCCATTCCATAATTGAAAAGGCCGATGCTACCCTCTTTCTCATTCTCTTCCTGTCTCTCTACTGCACTGGCCACCACCATCCACCAAAAGCCAAATCCAGCACAACTGATATAGACCCACAGTCGCTGCCACCAACTTCAAGACTTACCGCTGCCAAAAATCCACCTACCACACACACACACACTCTCTCTCTCTCTCTCTCTCTCTCTCTCTCTCTCTCTCTCTCTATATATATATATATATATATGGGAGCTGATCCGTTGAGAGCGTGGGCAAAATAGGAGAAGTTGCAAAGGCGATTTGTCCGTCCATCTTGAAAGATGGACGGCCCAAATCGCGCCTTTTTCGAATACTGTCAGTCGTCCGCCATACTGTATGGCGGACGGGTTTTTTTACATTTTTACCCCTCCGCCCGTCCGCTACATTGTATCGCGGACTGTCGAAATATTTTTTTTACGTTTTTTTTAAGTTCGTCCGCTACATAATGTAGCAGACGATTTTTTGACAAAAATACCCTCTAGCTTATGTCCGCTACATTATGTAGCGGACGTACTTAATGACTTTTTCCTCTTTCTCTCTCATTTTCCTCATTTAATGTTCTGACATTTTTGCGTTCTTTCTCCTCTCTCTCATCATCGTATTTTGACTTTTTCTGTTTCTCATTAATGCGTCCGCTACATAATGTAGCGGACAAATAAGCAGTCTTATTTCACTCTCTCTGACTTTTTCTGTTTCTCATTAATGCGTCCGCTACGTCCGCTACATAATGTAGCGGACAAATACGCAGTCTTATTTCACTTCTTCACTTCACTTTTTCTCTGCTATGCACTTATCTCAGTAACAAGTCTCTCTCACTTTTTCTCTGCTACCTGAAATAGCAGTACACCAACCTTTCTAGATCCAGGAGGAAGGGGGATAACTAGGGGGGAAGGGGAAGTAAAAATCCTAGAAGAAAAGCCTAGATCTAGATTCACCGACCGATCTCCAACTCAAGACAGCTTGATGAATCCCGACGGCAAAACCCATAACCCCAGGCGGCCAAATCAAGCTTCACCCAAAGCCACCACAACCACTCGTATAACTAAAGCAACCCAGGACCTAACAACTTATCCTTGATCCGTCACCAATCAATCACCAGTGCTGGAAACAGAGGATAATAAGGCCGATCGAAAAGTATCCGGCATCATGTGTCTTCAATTGAGGGTTTTCCCTCCGATCAACCACGAAGGCCACCGTTCGATCATTTCCCCTCCGATCGACCACAAAGGCCTTCGCCTCTACAATTCTTCCACAAATCCCGAACGACACAATCCACATATCAGCCACTCAACAACCCCACTTCGCGATCACAGTCGAGTGGCGCCACCGTTGCCGCTCTTGTACCGCCAGCTGAGGTAGGCCATCGGCGCCAGTGGCTGGTAGACCAGTACAGTGTCGAGAGAGAGAGAGAGAGAGAGAGAGAGAGAGAGAGAGAGAGAGAGAGAGAGAGAGTTGCTTACCCAAACAGATCTGGATAGAGAGAGAGAGAGAGCACGCGAGAGAGAGAGAGAGAGGAAGTCCAAACAGATCTCTAGAATCCCAAAAATTTCTGCTTTTTGATATTATGTCCCTGTCCGCTACACAATGTAGCGGACACACTAAACTGCTCAGTCAATCATACGGGAAAAAGTCAGAAGAAAGGAAAAATGTCAGTCAAAATACGATGATGAGAGAGAGGAGAGAGAACGCAAAAATGTCAGAACATTAAATGAGGAAAATGAGAGAGAAAGAGGAAAAAGTCATTAAGTACGTCCGCTACATAATGTAGCGGACATAAGCTAGAGGGTATTTTTGTCAAAAAATCGTAATGTAGCGGACGAACTTAAAAAAATGTAAAAAAAATATTTGGACAGTCCGCGATACAATGTAGCGGACGGGCGGAGGGGTAAAAATGTAAAAAAACCCGTCCGCCATACAGTATGGCGGACGACTGACAATATTCAAAAAAGGCGCGATCTGGGCCGTCCATCTTTCAGGATGGACGGCCAGATCGCGTTTGCAACTTCTCCTATTTTGCCCACGCTCTCAACGGATCAGCTCCATATATATATATATATATATATATATATGCGTCAATCCACATCTACCGGTAGAAAAATAAGGTGATCTGGCCGTCCACTAAAGCTTGTGGATGGCTCAAATTGAATATTTTGTACACTAACCGCTACACTTAGTAGCGGTTAGGGACCCACTCTGGCCTAAGGTATCATAAATAATGAAGGGATCCAGGCCTAACCGTTACAAAGAGTAGCGGTTAGACAGAGTGGTGGAGATCTCCATCGGTAGATATGGATCTGCTCATATATATATATATATATATATATATATATATATATATATATATATATATATATATATCACATTACCGTCACCGTAGCCGGCACAATCACTACAACCTATCTTCCCTTCACTTTCTTCCAAAATTTCACACATGCATGCACCCACACACATGGATCTATAGAAAAGGGCACACGCACACAAACAAGATCATCTTAGACTCACACATTCATAATACTGATATAGAGAAACGCGCACACACGGGTAGACGCATACACACCCAACTCATATTCCATCTGTTCGTTGTCTAGTGCGCTTGTGTAGGGGCACGTGTGTGCGCAGATCTTTGTCAGCTACTCGCATTCCATCTGCATTGTCTCGTACGTGTGTGCGTGTGCAGATCTCTGATTGTGCGTGTGGGTCCAAAAATGGTGGAAGAAAGGAAATAACATTGATTCGGTTGCTTATGGTGATTTACTAAATTGTGTGTGTATGTCTGAGTCACTATGTGCAAATTTATGTGACTATGTGCGTGTGTATCTGAGTGTGCGCGTTTGTGTCTGCACAGATCAGTAGTGGTGGTGTTCGTTGTGGTAGTTGACGGTGTTGGGGTGCTGCGATGGTTGTGATTGGTGGTGTTGGGATGATACGGTACTGTTGGTTGGTGGTTTTGAGGTAGTGCCGTGGTGGCAATTCGAGCTGAATGGGCAGATCTGGATATGAGAGAGGAAGGGAAGGAAAAAAGTTGAAAGACAATTATGTCTTTTCATAAGAAATTTTTAACGCAATTACCACTCTGGTTAATCAAAGAACATTAACACTAAAATACCCAAACACACTCTTCAATTGTATTCTAATCTTAGCCTAAAAAAGTTCACTGATATATTATATTATATTATGTCTAAAAAGAATAGGGTTAATTACTCACGGCACCCCTGAGGTTTACCCTAAATTACACACGGACCCCTCTATCTTTTGAAAATTACACTCTTCTTCCTCAGGTTTGTACCCGCATTTCACGGAGCCCCACAAAATTGACGGGGACTTTAACTCTGTCTAAAGATTCTTTGACACCTTACTTTTTAGATTTTTCATCCCCAAACTGCCATCCCTTTCTTGAATAAAACCCATCTTGCCATTTAGGGTTTTTCTTCTTCTTCTTCATTCTCTTTCTCTTCTGCAGACCCATTTCTTTCTCCTTCTTCCTCCCTTTCTTCCTTCACTTCATTCTTTCCCTTCTAACCAAAAAATGTCAAGGTCAGGAAATAGTGAGGAATGGTTAGATCTAAGGTTTAAGTACATAAGTTGCTGGTGTAGAAAGAGAGCAAGTCTTAGAATTGTTGAATCTGATGAGAAGCCAAGCAAGGGGAAGTTGTTCTACACTTGTGCAAGTGGTGGGTGTAACATGTTTAGTTGGTGCAATCTTGATAGAGCAACATTGAAGCTGAGTGGAAGGTCAATCATCTGTTCACCTGATGTTTATGAAGAAATTTAAAGGCATGAAACCAATGAAGAATCAAGGATGCACTTGCTTGAGGCAAATGAAGCTGTAAGGAGTCAAAAATTACAGCTAATTGAGTCTAATCAAGCAATGTTGAAGATGTTGGTTATTAGTTCTTTAATTTCCTCATGGATGTGTATGTTGATGATAGCTTTTGACATTAACAAATGACGAATGTGGTGTATGGTTATGTACTGCAACAAATGAGAGAAATGGTACTCTCTAATTTTCTAGGGTTCATATAATGAATGTAATGATATTTGAATGAAGTATCTATGGCTGCAATGAAATTTTCTAGGGAAATGAACATGTTGGTTTGCAAATGAAGAGGTTGGTTATCTATTTTCTAAGCAAATGAAGTATCTATGCTTTCTTAAGGGGGCTTGTGGTTTGTGCACATTGCACAGAGAGCACAATCAATCAACCTACTCAAATGGTCCAACCACAAAATGCAAGTCACAACCTGCAAAATTCAATCTCCAAGACAATACACAAACCAAGTCCCCAACATAACTACCAAAATGCTCAAAAGTATGATTGTTCAAATACACAACCTGTTCCAACCACGCACAAATTCTACCAGTTGCAATTTTCAAACTCAAATACAAGCACAACATGCCCTAACCAATGCTTCTAACACACTTCACATTCTGTGCAAATAAGTAAGATCTCAAAACTGAGCAACATACTGAAACTGAGTACACATTAGCTCAATAAGAACACCATTCATAATTCATCATCCAAATGTTAACATTGTGCAAATAGAGTTTACATCATCCAAATGTTGACAAACATGATTAAAAGCATTAATGTTGACTAAAACCTAAAGTTTACAATTTGAATATTGTATTCAACCTAACTGTAACCTACAGTTAACCTATTCCCACTGTGACTTTAACTTCAAAAACTTGTCTTCAGTCACAGCAATCAACATCATTTTCAAAGTCTTCAATAAGCTTCACAAAAAGAATCTGCACAATTTCTGTAATCTTCACAAAATGATCCTCACAAAATGAATCTTCGCGATGTATGTACACAAAATGCTGCACACTAGCAGCAGCTAAGGCATGGTTCCTTGACTAGGACCCCCCACTATATCTTCAAACAATAAACCCTGATGCAGTTCTATATTTTCCCCTTCCTTGTGTTGAAATAACTTCCCACTCATAAATTTGTCTACATTTATTGTTGCTACATCTACATTCTCATCACTGTTGTACAAGGAGGTTTCATCATCATCATCACATTCTGACAACTTTTCATCACCTGGCTTATCATCATCTGTCTCAGTGTCTTCATCATTAGTCCTTGACTCTTCATCACTCTCACTCACTCCTACTCCTTGCCAATCAAAGTCCTCAGAATTATCACTGGACAAATATATTTCCCCCTCACTTT
Source organism: Escallonia rubra (assembly GCA_033065855.1). Lineage (NCBI taxonomy): Eukaryota > Viridiplantae > Streptophyta > Magnoliopsida > Escalloniales > Escalloniaceae > Escallonia > Escallonia rubra. The sequence goes on from JAVXUO010002438.1 coordinate 50,114, forward strand.
CTTCTTCTTCATCACTGCTGTCCCCTTCACTTTTTTCTACTTCATTCATGTCCTCATTTCTAGCTGCTTGACTACTTGGTTCTGGTTAACAAACTGCCCCAGGTTCAGCCCTATCAGTCTCTAAGTAGACATGTATATCCCTAGAGTTCTCATATAGTGCAAACAAGTCCACTAAAGCCTTATCAGAATTTATTTCAGCCCTGACCTGAGTTCCAGGCAACCTGAAGTACATGTCAATGCATAAACCTAGCCTAGGGGGGAGGTCTTTCAAACATAGCTCAGTTGCATCACTTAGCAAGTGCATGTAATTGTATCTGTCTGGATCTACATTCTCAATCTCTCTGGCTGTGTTACAGTAGTGGACCAACAGGGTATGCATTTCTGTAATGTATATACAAAGAGAGTTAACTTGGATGTCAATCAAGCTGTCAAACAGGGCTGTAATTAACTTGCCAATTTGAAATAATATTATTTTATTTATCAATTAGAGCTTTAACAAAGCTATGAATTGGGTATGTTAATTAGTTATCTATTAGGGTTTCCATTTGGGTGTCAATTAAGGCTTTAATTTAAGTTCTTAATTGGGCAATTTGATTAAGTACGTAGTCAATTATGGTTTAAATTGAGTTATCAATTGGGGTTTTGAAAACGAAATTGAATTATGACTTCAATTTCAGAGTCGATTAGGGATTCAATTTGATTAAGTAGTCAATTAGGGTTTCAATTGAGTTGTTAATTGGGGTTTCGACAACGAAATTGAATTAGGGCTTTAATTTCAGTGTCGATTAGGAATTTAATTTGATTAAGTAGTTAATTAGGGTTTCAATTGAGCTGTCAATTAGGGTTTCAAAAATGAAATTGAATTAGGGCTTCAATTTCAGTGTCGATTAGGGATTCAATTTGAATAAGTAGTCAATTAGCGTTTCAATTGAGTTGTCAATTAGGGTTTCGAAAATGAAATTGAATTAGGCCTTCAATTTCAGTGTCGATTAGGGATTCAATTTCAGTGTCGATTAGGGATTCAATTTGATTAAAGAGTCAATTAGGGTTTCAATTGAGTTGTCAACTGGGGTTTCGACAACGAAATTGAATTAGGGCTTCAATTTTAGTGTCGATTAGGGATTTAATTTGATTAAGTAGTTAATTAGGGTTTCAATTGACTTTTCAGTTGGGGTTTCAATTTAGGGCTTTTAGGGCTTTCGATTATGGCTTCAATTTAGGGCTTTCGGTTTAGGGCTTTCGATTAGGGCTCTAGTTAGGGTTTTCTGCTAGTGCTTCATACAACATGCAATAATCATATAACATGCAATAATCATATACTAAACATGCAATATAACCATACACTTAACATGCAAAAACCATGCACTCAACATGTAATAACCATACAGTCAACATGCCCGTGAATACATACAGCATAGACTCAACATGCATATGATTAAACATAACAGAAACTTAAATTAGGGTTTCGTTGTTAAAAATCATTCATAGCAGTTTCAAAAAAAAAAAAGAAAGAAGAAACTAGATGAAATGATTGCGATCAGATGAAAAGGGTATGAAAACATACCTTCGATTTTGCACAACCGTCCACGATCTTCACTTGAGTACTATCGTTCAGGGCTGCCGTCGTCGTCGTCTTCGCCGCTGGGTTTGATTTCGCAGCCTTCAAGAAACGGGATTGATTTTGATCCCGTTTTTCCCTCTGTACCAACTTCCCTCTCTCCTCTCTCTCGAAGTCTGTAACCCAAGAGTCAGACGTCTTGATTTCCCTCCAAAACCCAAGAGACACTGTGTACTTATATATGAGGGCAGAAACATCTTTTTATGACCAGCCGTTAACCCCGTCAAAGAAATCTAGATTTTTGGAGTAGAGTGTAATTTTCAAAGATAGTGAGGTCCGTGTGTAATTTAGGATAAATGTCAGGAGTGCCGTGAATAATTAATCAAAAAGAATACTAGTATATTATAGAATGATGACAAATGGTGTCAATCATCCCCTTGCCTTTTTTTGGCTATCACATCCATGTCTCGTGATTCAAGGTCGAGACCGGACTTGAGGAGAAAAATAAATCAAAAATAGAAAGACGGAAAAGAAAAAACTTTGGCTCCTATCCGGGTTGTAGGAATCTTCCTTCAACCCTATGTATAGTGACAATTAATAGTCGTTAAATGTTTCAAGCGACTTTTCTTTTAACATTTTTAATAACAATTATTAGCAGCACTTTTTTAGGGTCACTAAATAAAAGCCACCAGAAACATTTAGAGACAATTGATTGTCGCTATATAAGGGGTAGAAGGAAGATTCCTCCAACCGGGTAGCAGCCAAATTTTTTCATGCAAAGTGCACCAAGTTCATGCACAACTAAAATTCAACCTTCCAAAAACACCAAGAATACAAACACACTGATTCAATTACAAGCGGGTACAGATCTTAGACTCTATAGTTCAGTACAGACATCTTCAAACACAAGCAAATATGGCGTTCTTCAAATCATACAAAGCTGAAAACTAAGATGCAATTAGCTACAAGATCTACACTAACCCATCAGGGTAAATCAAAAGTGAACACTAACACACAAGACATCAACTAGAAATACAACGAGACAAGAAAAAGAAATGGAAACATCAGATCCACGCTTCGCCAGCTTGTACCGCGTGCATTCAGGGTAGAACTTTCCACAAGACACTACTTCTTGAAGAGACCTTCAGCCATCTTCATGTACTCGCCGTACCCACCGCTTCCAGACTACTCCTCCTCGTCACCCGAGTGTTCTGATGGCTCGGGGGCGGCGGCGACCGAGTCGTCGGACTCGGTGGTGGTTGTGGCCGACTCGCCGGGGTCGGTGGTGGTGGTGGAGTGGTATGAGTGAAGACAACCCTCGGCCTGGTCCACGTACTTCCCGAACCCCTTCTCGTCGAGCTTCCCGTACTTGGAGCCCGCCTGGAGGAGGTCCTCGGCGGCGTCCGCCACCTTCGCCTTGTCCACCTTGTCGGACTCGTTGCGGAAGGTGGACTGGGCCGCCTCCGTCACCAACTTGGCGCTGGACAAGAGCTCTGAGTTGGTCGGTTCAGCGTCGTGACCAGTGGTGGAGATGGGTTTTTCTTTGTCGCCCTCCCCACCGGAAAAGGCCTCCTTGATCTTGTTTCCAAAGAACGAGTCCATGGCTGGGTTTGGATGGTGAGAGAATCGAGATGTGAACTGGGAAAGTTGATCGAAGAGAGAGGGAGTTGGAGCTGGTCTTGCAGTGGGAGTGGGAGAGAAGTGAGTGATTGCAAGGAATAAATAGGCAATGCCCCTTAGAAAACTATTACTGCAGCAACGGTGCCACGTGTAATCTAACACGATTGAAAGATTTTCAATCATAGAGCCACGATTTTATAATGTTTCATCTCATCCGCCGGATTGACCAAGTCTCAAAGTCTTTTCCTTCTGCTGCAATATTTACTGTGTTATTATGCTCTTTAGTGAAAGAAGATAATGTGACGTAAGGTAATGTGACGTAACACATAAGTAAATCTAACATGATCGAAAAATTTTCAAAAAGCATAAAGTCATGATTTTGTAAGTGAGTGATTGCAAGGAATAAATAGGCAATGCCCCTTACAAAACTATTATCGCAACGGTGACACCTGTAATCTAACACGATCGAAAGATTTTCAATCATAGAGCCACGATTTTATAATTTTTCATCTCATCTGCCAGATTGACCAAGTCTCAAAGTCTTTTCTTTCTGCTGCAATATTTATTGTGTTATTATGCTCTTTAGCGAAAGAAGATAATGTGACGTAACAGACAAGTAAATCTAACCAGGTGTAGATTGTTTCAAAGAGCATAAAGAGGGTACTTGGGATTGATTATGGGATGGTCAAACCTGATTTAATCTAGATTAAATTAGGTATGTGGGTGTTTGGCAAAAGAGATTAAGAGATTTAATCCATCTCCAAAAGTTAAAAACTGATTTGATCCATAATCCTCAAAAGTGAGGATTATGAAATAATCACTTTTTTCATAATTAGGTCTGACCTTCTAATTTACCATTCTATTCCCATATCTTTTACAAAAAGACCTCTCATACCCCTTAATTAATTATCTTAGATAGTTTCTAGAGTTTATCTCTTCTCCTACTGCTAAGATAAGCGATCGCTAAATTATGATAAGTAATTATCATAATTTAGCGACTGCTGTTATTTGCAGTCGCTAAAGATCCACGTATTGTAAAGGTCAGTGAAAACTTGGCTTTAGCGACTGAATTTTGCGACTGCCATTGCAGTCGCTAAATTAGCGACCGGTTTTGCGACTTTTTGTCAGTTCCCCGAACTTCCACTCTCTCCCTACTTCCCAGCGACCGCCAACCACCGTACACAGCGTGCCGCCGCCAAGGCCACTCCCAAGCCGCTGCCATCCCTGCCAAGGCCACGAAACCCACGCCATCGCTGCCAAGGCCACTCCCAAGCCTTTTATATCTTGATTTCCTCAATTGCAATCTCAAATTGGATCTCTTCGCATCTGTTCACACCCTCCAGCCCCGCCCATCGCCACCATAACTATCTACCAGGTTTCAATTCTCCAAATCTTTCTTGCTATCGATTCATTTTGTTTTTGCTATTGATGGATATTACTCCGGAACAAAGTTGAATTGGAACGGTTGTCTGATTATGAGTTTTGTAGTCAAACTCATAGTCAAACTTTTGTAGTCCTTAATCTATTTTGCTTTTGGGAGGAAACCCTAAGCCTTTTTCTTCTTTCTACCAAGTTTATACAGTTACAGTGTTGTCAAGTACTGCGAAGGACTTCTTGCTTCATTTTTCATCCTTACATGCTTGTGTGCTTGTGGAAGATAACTAAATAAGTAGCATTTTACTTAATAGTACTTTAAACTTGACAAATTACACACGAATGAGAACACACACACACATATATTGACCTGAAAAGGGTATTTTTGGCATTTTTGTAACCGCTTTAACCGCTTTAATGACTAGCTGTTACCCCTTTTTGAAAAAAAAGGACAGATTTGGTCCATCCACGAGTACACGTGGACGGCCAGATTTATGGTATGTGAAACCAAAAAGATAACCCTAGAGGGGGATGAATATGGTTTTAAAACTACTTTAAAAAATTAACAAGAAATCACTACAAACTTAGAGGAACTATGAAGAACACTTAAAAGCTTCAAACAACAAACCTCAAACACAATATCTTAAATAAGCAATCTAACCAGTCTCAACACAATTATAAAAGAATAATGTAAAGAGATAAGGGTTTTGAGATACTTGACGTTTGAGATTTAGATGGTTCGGCTCAAATTACCCTCAAGCCTACGTCCACCCCTTCAAGGAAGTCCCTTGAAAGACCCTAGAATCCACTAGTATGATCTTTCTTACGAGTCAAGATCAAACCTCTTACAATCCCTTGATGCTATGCCCACATCAAGAACAAGCTTTGACAATCCCAAAGCTCCAAAGTTTGACAACCCTACGCTTTGATACAAGAAACTTTATATCAAGAATTGTGTACAAAGATTCACTCTCAAGAAGTAGATGAGTACAAGTTTAAGCTTTAGAACAAGAGAGATGAGTGTATGATGACTTATGGAAGTGTATATCTCTCAAATGTAAGCTCACAATAAATACTCTCTTGAAATGGATGAGAAAACACTGAAAAACAAAAGAGATTGAACAATTGCTTTGATCTTTGAGTATAGCAAGATAAAAGGGCTTTGAATGCAATTGATGAATCAAAACTATGCCCAAAATGAGTTTTTATAGAGATGGAAATTAATATGACCGTTTGGAAGTTGGTAGAGCATTTAATGCGCCAAACGGTAAATGCAAGCAACTGTATTGCACCATTGCAGTCGACTGTATTCCCAAAGTAGTTGTTGGAAATTCAAAATTTTCAAATGCAGTCGACTGTAATAGGCTACTATAAGTATTACAGTCGACTACATTCTAATGTAGTCGACTATAACAACTCTCTGCCCAACTTGCAATCGACTGCATTCCAATGCAGTCGACTGTATTCCTAAAAATGCAGTTTTACATGTTTTCAAAGATGAAAAAGTTTTATGCATGCAAGGAAAACCTATGGGCAAATTCTAAGTCACAGTCATCGAAACGATCAACTCTCTATGTCTAGTTACAAAGAAGGAATTACAAAGAAGGAATTAAAAGCATTGTAAAATTCTAAGTCACAGTCATTGATGCGTTCCGTTGAGTGTTTTCGATCAATTTGCTCGTCTAATTGTCCGTTTGCATGAGTATGAGATAGTACCTATTGCTTCATCAACTCAATGCAAGTTTAAACAACATAATTATCAATGTTAGTTATCATCAGTGTTGCCAAAAGAAATAGAAACAAAATTTGGTTAAAGATGGTGGATTTGTGCAGGGGCCCAGGAGCATGTCGCATGACTGGATTTACCAATAAGATGGTCAAATTAATTAGCATCCTTCGGATAATATTTGCACCCTCAAAGGAAATCAGTTGCGTACGTTAGCCTAGAAAATTACGTCACCACATGCAACCCTCTACGAAGATAAAGTTTTTAAGTAGCATAAGACCTTAGTTTTCCAACAAACAACGCGATCTTCGAGCATACTCCGGAGCAATTTGGTACCTAAAAAAATCTGATTATGAGTTTTGTGAAATATGTAGGTGACTATTAGCTTAGAATTTTACTACTTTTAGTGTTGTACATGATAGCTTGCCCATTAATTTGCAAACTCATAATCTGCCTTCTTCTTTCTTAAGTCATTGAGGTGGTGTAGTTTACAATCGCCATTAGCGTCAACTTTCTTGTGTTTATTGTTTGCAATATTTCAACTGTGGTGATCATTTGAAGGATTACTTTCTTTCGTTTCTATTTCTTTTGAAGTTGGTTTCTGTATGTTTGCATTTAAGTGCTTTAAAGATAATGTTCCATTATGGTTAGATCTCTTAATACTGAAGTTGGTGCTTGGTAGGGGTGTACTGGTAGCATGAAAATGATTTTGTAATGATAATGTATTGCTATTACTGCTACAACTTCTACAGAACACTAGCATCAGTGTTGTTTGTGATATTTGAAATGATATTTTACCAGGAAAATGTATGAGAATAAATTCGCCATTCGGTGTCATATTTGACTGCAACTTCTTAATTTGTAGTAGTTTATTTGGGGGGGGGGGGGGGGTCTTGTGTCTCTCCGAGTAGAGGGCTTTCTAAGTTGGTAAGGTATAGATTTTGATGCAATGTCGGACGGACAACAGTTTGTGAAAATTCTTAACCTACCCCAAAATCATAGCTACTAACACCACTCTTAACCTACTCCAAAATCATAACTATATGTGTGTAAACAGAGTGTGGGTGTTGATAAGATTTAGGAATTGAAGAAATTGCAATGGCACTTCACAATTGGTCACTGATATGTGTATGTGCATGTCTGGTGTTGGAATGTATTAGGTGGGAAGCTTGTGTACCAGACCACTAAGAAGAGGGCAAGTGGACCTAAGTGTCCTGTTACTGGGAAGAGAATCCAAGGGGTATGTGTTTTTGCTACTGACTTTTGATTTTAATGGTTTTAATGTGGCTAACAGAGAACATCGTTTTAATTCATTAGGTAAGCTTACAGTATGTGTAAAGCATGCAGTCTATATCTTATGTTTTGCATTGTAGTTTCTTTGTTCTTATGGATATGTTGGATGCATACTGTGTTTTGCTTTACATGCCTTGTTAGTTGTCTTTAGAATGTCTCATAATTTCAAGACAACATAGTATTTCAAATGGTTTGTTACTAGCGCATGTTGGATTAGCTGTCTTAGGATTTTAAAAACATTCTTGTTCGTTTGGTAGTTTTTTTTTGGTCCGGTAATATATTACTTTTAAGTGTTCTCTTGACAAATCTATATATTCAGTTGTTTGTTTTCGCGGAGCACGTCAGCCTCGTGATGTATGTAAGTTGAGTGTTTATATATATTCAGTTGTTTATTCAGTCTCTTGACAAAAAAAAAAAAAAAAAACAAGACTTTTATACTGGTGTTTATATATACAGGTGTTTATATATACTTTGTGTGGTATGTTTCCAATGGTGATGAAAAGGCATTTAGAAATTACTTCCTCTCATCAGCCTTCTCTTTTTCTACCAAGCTTTGGAAAAGAAAGGAGAAATAAGCCTTTAGGTTTTTTATTAATTGATAATTTTAGGTTTTTTAATTGTGCATTGAGCATTTGAGAATTGAGTTTGCTGATGGAGGATGGGATCCAATTGGATTGAAATATCGGATACGTGCATTTTGAACATTTTTTTTTTCCATTTGAGCATTGATTATTTGATTTTTAATTTTAGGTTGTTAATTATGCATTGAACATTTGAGAATTGAGATTGTTGATGGAGGATGAGACCCAATTGGATTGAGATATCGGACATGTGATTTAGTTGAATAGTGGGTTGAAATTAGGTTAATTAGGTTAACGCGATAATGAAACATGACATGGTGGGTTGAAATTAGGTTAATTAGGTTCATCTTCCATAGGTTAATTAGGTTAATAAGTTTCATCTTCCATGGGGTGAAATTCTGGTTCCGCCACTGATTAGCCCTAAGCAACACTGATTAATCCTGATTAGTGCTAATCAACACTGATTAGGCTAATCAACCCTGATTAACACTGAGTAGCCCTGATTAGCACCTAGGAAGCACCAACACTTTATATGAGTCGAGGTATGGTGTCTGATACCTACCGACACCCCGACACCTCACCGATACCTCCGAACCCGTGTCCAACACCTCTCTGTAGTATCCCGGTCAGTGTCGGTGTCGGACGCAACGTCCGTGTCCGTGCTATCTAGATTAGCACTAATCAACACTGATTAGGCTAATCAGCCCTAATTAACACAGATTAGCCCAATTTACCCCTAATTAGCACTAATCAACACTGATTAGGCTAATCAGTCCTAATTATCCCTAATTAACCTTGATTAACAATGATTAGCATTTATTAGCACTAATCAGCCCTAATTAGCCCCAATTAATACTAAATAGCCATAATTAGCCCTAATCAACACTGATTAATCCTGATTAGTGCTAATCAACATTGATTAGCACTGATTAGCACTGATTAGGCTAATCAGTCCTAATTATCCCAAATTAATTTTGATTAACACTGAGTTGCCCTAATTAGCACCAAGAAAGCACCGACACTTTATATGAGTTGAGGTATGGTGTCCGACACCCCGACACCTCACGGGCACTAATCAACACTGATTAGTGCTAATCTACACTAATTAGCATTGATCAACACTGAATAGGCTAATCAGACCTAATTATCCCTGATTAACGCTGATTAGCCTTAATTAGCACTAGTCAGCCCTAATTAACACTAAAAAGCCCTGATTAGCCCTAATTAGCCCTGATGGACATTAAATAGCCCTAATTAGCACTAATCAGCCCTAATTAGCACTAATCAGCCATAATTAACAATAAATAGCCATAATTAGCACTAATCAGGTTTTTTAAGACGTCAAAATTGACGGTTTTTTAAGACGTCAAAATTAGGGTTTTTAGGGCTTTAAAAATTGGGAGTTTTTAGTTTATTCAAGATGGGCGGTTTTTTAGGGCGTCAAAATTAGAGTTTTTTTATGGTTCTCGAAATTAGAGTTTATTAGCGAATATTTTTTCGAAGTCCAAAAATAGTGATTGTAGTCTCAAATCGAAGAGAACGAAAATATAAATTGAACGAAACAAAAATGAGATCAATCGGAGATCGGATGAGTGAGATATGAATTGGGCGTAAATTTTAGATAAAAACTTAATAGCACGAAGATCAATAAAACCTTTTAAAAGAAATAGTCACCCGGAAGTGACGCGTGGCATGTCATTTCTCTATAAATTCTGAAACAAATCCCTCACGAAAGACACTGTGTGTTCCTAAGGTGTAACACTATGTGTGTTTAATGTGCATACGAAATGTAATTGTCACTAAAGGTGAAAACTTAATTAGACAGTTTTTCACGAATTTGTAAAAAATAGCTAGAGCTAGATTTTTCCAAAGTCCAAAAAAAAGACCCTAGTTATTTTAAAAAAATATATATTAGGGAAAAGTTTCAAATTTTTCCAAGGACTGAAAAGGGGTTAACTGATACACGGAACCTTGTAACTTTGCAGTGTAATTTAAAATATCAAGCTAGCGCGATTTCGTACGAAATTTTTATGAGAACCCTAGGATGTTGGGAAGTTCCATTTCCCAGGAATTCGGGCCATTCCGAAGTCGTTAGCTATTTTTTTGACCGAACGGCCTTTTAAACGCTCGATCCGGACACCGGTTCGGGATTTTTGGGCGAAACTTTTGTAAAATACTTTTTAGATCAAGAATGAATTCAGGAAGCTTAAAATATCATTTTAAGGCACTTTTGAGATTTTGAGATTTTTAATATAACCACGTTGGCGCTAAATTTTAGGGAACTAGCATAATTAAGCGTTCGGAGTGGTGGGAAGTGAGGAATTGTTTTAATACATTGAAATAATGAGATAATGACTATTGCTAATGCGTTGGTAAGCTAGGTTAAAGATCCAGTAATAGTTTTGGAATGTAAATATTATGGACGCTAAGTTGGTTTACGATTATATTTTGTTCTTAGAGATATGGATTTCAGCCCCGGACCTTATGATACATCAATTTTATACGATGACGATGACCACGTCGCGAGGCACGTATTTGACGGTGTCGATAGGGGTGTTTTGAAAATAATTCAAAGCACAAATCACCTCGAAAAGTAGGTACTAAACGAGGAACAAATACAACTATTACACTGTCAAAATTTATCTATGTTCACCGATTGCGGGGTTTTGTCTTGACACGACGATTGCCTTAGATCCGCTCTAGTTGAACGATGGAGGAGCGAGACGAACTCATTTCACTTCCGGTTTGGTGAAATGACTATTACATTAGAGGACGTCAGATTTATACTTGGAATCCCATGTCACGGCAGACCCGTTACTTTGAGCAAATCGTCTACATCCATAGCGAATATGGCTAGGCAGTATTTTCCGGGAATTTCGGGAGAAGCTCTTACAACAAACGGCATAAAACTTAAATGGCTGAGAGAGCAGTACGGCGTGCTACCGGATGAATACACTCCTCATGATTTCGTGACGTATACGAAAGATTCCTTCTGTATATTATTGGAGCTATATTACTTCCGACGCATTCGAAAAACACGGTGCTTCCGAAGTATATGGTGTTCTTGGAGGATCTTGAGGAGGTATACTCGTATTCGTGGGGTTCAATTGTCCTTGCGCACTTATGTCGAGCACTGCATAAGGCTACGAGAAAGGGTGCTAAGTCCATTGTCGCCTGCCTGACTCTATTACAGGTATGAGCATTTATATTCTTGTTTTGACGTGTCAATATTTTCGTGATTAATTACTAATTCCATATAATGTTTACATTCACAGGTTTGGTCTTACGAGAGGCTACCCACGGGTCGTCCACAACCGCGGGTATATTCCGATGAGACGTGGCCTAGGGTGTGGGCCTGGGGGCCTAGAGTGTGGGTCTGGGGGCCTACGACCAACCGGAGGAGGAGACGGGTAGACCCTCACCACCATCTAAAGTTCTATCGGGGGGAACTAGATATACTGGATGCACCACAGGTGATGTGGCAGCCATATGGCAAGGTGATGCATCGGTTGGATGAGTGGTGTTGGCAACTTCCGGTGTCGTACGCGCTGGCAGGTTTGGTTCGGGTGTTGCTTATTAACTTCGAAGAATGTGAGTTTCAGATGCCCGATCGAGCTATGAGGCAAGCTAGATGTCTACAAGGGATACCAAAACTCACGGTAGATATGCGGCCATACAGGAACGGTTGAGGTCCGAACTTCGAGGTGCCTGATGCCATGAATTTGCTGAGCGACGAGGTGCAACAGTGGAATACTTGGAAAGAAACGTATGATAGCCTTGTATCGCTGAATACGGCGGCATCAGTCTTGAGGAGTACCTGCAATGGTTTCTCAAGGTGACGCGCACGAGGGTGAATCGCCCTTCCCAGGTGAGGAAGACATCGTATGCGCCACGTGAACTCTATGACCAGTTCTGGGCATTGAATATTGTAAGTCACCCTAGTGTTATTTCAATTTTTATTTGCGCACCTTATCGACCATGCCTGAAATGATTAGCCATATTTTCTACGCATGTTTTTTAGGTTGACCAGGGCACTAAGGTGTTCAATCAGCTGGAAAGGTTTGACTGGTTTGTCGCGAAGGCTCCTGACAATCTCAAAAGAGAGGTTGAGAGGTACAAGATTGAAGTTCACAACTTTAGTCTTGCGTACTGGGGTTACCAAGGGGAGCCGTCTAGTCGCTTGCCTCCTGACGCGTACGACTCTCAACCCCAGTGTCATGTGTGGGAGCCGTCTACTCGCTTGCCTCATGACGCGTACGACTCTGAACCCCAGAATCAAGTGTGGGAGCCGTATAGTCGCTTGCCTCCTGACGCGTACGAATTTCAGCGCCAGAGTCAGGTGTGGGAGCCGTATAGTCGCTGGCACATTGTCGCGAAAGACCCAAACCCATGCTCTGGATCAGTTCCATGCCCGTGCTTGTGCTCGTGCTCTTGCTCTCCCGAGTCCGAACCCCTAACTCCCAACAACAATAGTAATGAAAGTCAACAGCCATAATTGTCAATGAATTTGGCAATTTACAACCATTAACAAGTCACGAATTGGATAAAATGTCGAAGGTTCATACTTCCACTCTAGATTTAAACTAGAGCGCTTTAAATTGTCATGAAAAGTAATAAACAAAGTGTGTCACTAGAAGTGACTTTTGACATGGACTAGTTCAATTTGCTAACGATTTAATGACCATCTTTGTAGCTCCAGAATGTTTCAATTTATGCCCTTACCTATTATCTGGATATACCAAGAAAGATATACGGTCTAATGAGACCTTTAAATTGTCACTAAAAGTGACAAACAAAGTGTCACTAGAAGTTACCTTGAAATGGACTAGTTTAATTTTGGAGTGAAATTATCATTTTCAAGGACTCTAACTTCTAGTATGTGACTACCGATAAAAATAAGGATAATATCACTAAAAACTTGAACTTGGAGGTAAAATACAGTCAAGAATTGTGCTTTGATAAAACGAACACTGGTCTCCAAAATATGACAAAATTGTATAAGATTCTCCGAACGTTAGGGTTCTGTAACTCTAACAGACGATTTTGACTGACATGGCCATTCCATAATTGAAAAGGCCGATGCGACCCTCTTTCTCATTCTCTTCCTGTCTCTCTACTGCACTGGCCACCACCATCCACCAAAAGCCAAACCCAGCACAACTGATATAGACCCACAGTCGCTGCCACCAACTTCAAGACTTACCGCTGCCAAAAATCCACCTACCACACACACACACACACTCTATCTCCCTATATATATATATATATATATATATATGCGTCGATCCACATCTATCGGTGGAGAAATAAGGTGATCTGGCCGTCCACTAGAGCTTGTGGATGGCTCAAATTGAATGTTTTGTACACTAACTGCTACACTTAGTAGCGGTTAGGGACCCACTCTGGCCTATGGTATCATAAATAATGAAGGGATCCAGGCCTAACCGCTACAAAGAGTAGCGGTTAGACAGAGTGATGGAGATCTCCACCGGTAGATATGGATCTGCTCATTCATATATATATATAGGGAGCTGATCCATTGCTCGCGCTGGCAACTTGGGATAAGTTGCCAGCGCGATCTGGCCGTCCACGCGCGATCTGTGGACGACCCAGATCTTTTTTTTGCGTTTTTTTCAAGTTCGTCCGCCACATAATGTAGCGGACGATTTTTTGACAAAAATACCCTCGAGCAGCACAGTATAGTGCTCGTCCGCTACATTATGTAGCGGACAAATAAGGTCGTCTTCTCTTTCTCTCTACCTTCTCTCATTAATGTGTTCTGGCTTTTCTCTTTCTCTTTCTTTTCTCTCACCACTTTTTGTTTTCTCTCTCATCCAGTCATCCTCCTCCTCTCTCTCTCTCTCTCGCTGCACAAGATATGAGGCCATAGCAATGGGAATTGCTCTTCTTAGGATTATTCCGGACCGCCCTATCTTGTCCTGTGTAGCCTATGCTTTTGCGTTTGCCATCTCAAGCCCAACCGGAGTGGCCATTGGAATCAGCTTTGACCTTTTGAGCCTATGCAGATATCTTCTTTGTCTGCAAAGTGGTTCTACTCCCCGTTTTGAGAGTACTGGAAAAGCGGAACTAATTTCTAAGGAGGGCTAGTGGCAGTTTTTTGGGTATTGCAGGAGCCTTCTGCTGGGAATGTATATTAGACATAATTGAGAGATTAACTTGAATTTTGAAAGAGAAAGGAGAGAGAAAGAGAAAGACTGTACTCTACTATAGAAAGAGACTCGTCCGCTACATAATGTAGCGGACGAGCACTGTACTGTACTGCTCCAAAAATATGCGATCGGTTGTTTCTCTCTCATCCTCTTCTCTCTAATTGGTTGTTTCTCTCTCATCATGTTCTCTCTAATTCGTAGCAACTCAGGAGTAATATAGAAACATAGCTTAATCCATACATGCATGTTTGTTCTCAACTTCTTAGAATGATCACATCAGTTAACTACCCACTACATCAATTATGAACTTGATTGAAGCCAGTAATGGCCACAGGGATATCAGCACCTTTAATGTAAAGCTGCTCATACTTGGTGGAAATTTTCGCGAGAAATTTAAGCAGATGCATCCCATGAAGATCAAAATTCTTGGAAGTATCCAACTAAAATTGCAAATTGGCCAGGGATTTTGCACTCATACCAGCCTCGTGGGTCTCACAGATGACTGCTCCGAGCATGTTGGCATCACCCAACTGTAGATGAGGATGCGAGAGAGAGAGAGAGAGAGAGAAAACAAAAAAGCGTTCAGAGAAAAGAGAGAGAGAGAAAAGTGTTCAGAGAAAATAGAGAGAAAGAGAAAAGTTATAACACATTATTTGTCCGCTACATAATGTAGCGGACGAGCACTGTACTGTACTGCTTGAGGGTATTTTTGTCAAAAAATCGTCCGCTACATTATGTGGCGGACGAACTTGGAAAAAACGCAAAAAACGGATCTGGGCTGTCCACAGATTGCGCGTGGACGGCCAGATCGCGCTGGCAACTTACCCCAAGTTGCCAGCGCGAGCAATGGATCAGCTCCCATATATATATATATATATATATATATATATATATATATATATATATATATATATATATATATATATATTACCGTCACCGTAGCCGGCACAATCACTATAGCCCATCTTCCCTTCACTTTCTTCCAAAATTTCACACATGCATGCACCCACACACATGGATCTATAGAAAAGCGCACACGCACACAAACAAGATCATCTTAGACTCACACATTCATAATACTGATATAGAGAAATGCACACACATGGGTAGACGCATACACACCCAACTCATATTCCATCTGTGCGTTGTCTAGTGCGCTTGTGTAGGGGCACGTGTGTGCACAGATCTTTGTCAGCTACTCGCATTCCATCTGCATTGTCTCGTACGTGTGTGCGTGTACATTTGTGTGCGCAGATCTTTGTGTACGCGGGGGTGCACAAATGTTTGTGCATGTGGGTCCGAAAATGGTGAAAGAAAGGAAATAACATTGATTCGGTTGCTTATGGTGATTTACTAAATTGTGTGTGTATGTCTGAGTCACTATGTGCAGATTTATGTGACTATGTGCGTGTGTATCTGGGTGTGCGCGTTTGTGTCTGCACAGATCAGTGGTGGTGGTGTCAGTTGTGGTAGTTGACCGTTTTGGGGTGCTGCGATGGTTGTGATTGGTGGTGTTGGGATGATACGGTACTGGTGGTTGGTGGTTTTGAGGTGGTGCCGTGGTGGCAATTCGAGCTGAATGGGCAGATCTGGATATGAGAGAGGAATGGAAGGAAAAAAGTTGAAAGACAATTATGTCTTTTCATAAGAAATTTTTAACGCAATTACCACTCTGGTTAATCAAAGAACATTAACACTAAAATACCCAAACACACTCTTCAATTGTATTCTAATCTTAGCCTCAAAAAGTTCACTGATATATTATATTATATTATGTCTAAAAAGAATAGGGTTAATTACTCACGGCACCCCTGAGGTTTACCCTAAATTACAAACGGACCCCCCTATCTTTTGAAAATTACACTCCGCTTCTTCAGGTTTGTACCCGCATTTCACGGAGCCCCACAAAATTGACGGGGACCCTAACTCCGTCTAAAGATTCTCTGACACCTTACTTTTTGGATTTTTCATCCCCAAACTGCCCTCCCTTTCTTGAATAAAACCCCTCTTGCCCTTTAGGGTTTTTCTTCTTCTTCTTCTTCATTCTCTTTCTCTTCTGCAGACCCCTTTCTTTCTCCTTCTTCCTCCCTTTCTTCCTTCACTTCATTCTTTCCCTTCTAACAAAAAAATGTCAAGGTCGGGAAATAGTGAGGAATGGTTGGATCTAAGGTTTAAGTACATAAGTTGCTACTGTAGAAAGAGAGCAAGTCTTAGAATTGTTGAATCTGGTGAGAAGCCATGCAAGGGGAAGTTGTTCTACACTTGTGTAAGTGGTGGATGTAACATGTTTAGTTGGTACAATCCTGATAGAGCAACATTGAAGCCAAGTGGAAGGTCAATCATCTGTTCACCTGATGTTTATGAAGAAATTTAAAGGCATGAAACCAATGAAGAATCAAGGATGCACTTGCTTGAGGCAAATGAAGCTGTAAGGAGTAAAAAATTACAGCTCATTGAGTCTAATCAGGCAATGTTGAAGATATTGGTTATTAGTTCTTTAATTTCCTCATGGATGTGTATGTTGATGATAGCTTTTGACATTAACAAATGACGAATGTGGTGTATGGTTATGTATTGCAACAAATGAGAGAAATGGTACTCTCTAATTTTCTAGGGTTCATGTAATGAATGTAATGATATTTGAATGAAGTATCTATGGCTCCAATGAAATTTTCTAGGGAAATGAACATGTTGGTTATATATTTTCTAGGCAAATGAAGAGGTTGGTTAGCTATTTTCTAAGATAATGGAGTATCTATGCTTTCTTAAGGGGGCTTGTGGTTTGTGCACATTGCACAAAGAGCACAAGCAATCAACCTACTCAAATGGTCCAACCACAAAATGCAAGTCACAACCTGCAAAATTCAATCTCCAAGACAATACACAAACCAAGTCCCCAACATAACTACCAACATGCTCAAAAGTATGATTGTTCATATACACAACCTGTTCCAACCACGCACAAATTCTACCAGCTGCAATTTTCAAACTCAAATACAAGCACAACCTGCCCTAACCAATGCTTCTAACACACTTCACATTCTGTGCAAATAAGTAAGATCTCAAAACTGAGCAACATACTGAAACTGAGTACACATTAGCTCAATAAGAACACCATTCATAATTCATCATCCAAATGTTAACATTGTGCAAATAGAGTTTACATCATCCAAATGTTGAGAAACATGATTAAAAGCATTAATGTTGACTAAAACCTAAAGTTTACAATTTGAATATTGTAGTCAACCTAACTGTAACCTACAGTTAACCTATTCCCACTGTGACTTTAACTTCAAAAACTTGTCTTCAGTCACAGCAATCAACATCATTTTCCAAGTCTTCAATAAGCTTCACAAAAAGAATCTGCACAGTTTCTATAATCTTCACAAAATGATCTTCACAAAATGAATCTTCACCATGTATGTACATAAAATGCTGCACACTAGCAGCAGCTAAGGCATGGTTCCTTGACTAGGACCCCCCACAGCAGGTCCTCCCTGTTCAAAAATTCAAAACTACATTTAGTCAAAAGTAAACTAAATCACAGTAAACCAAAATCAAAACCACAGTTAATATACTTACATCCATATTCATGCTAACTTGACTGCCTCCAGTTTGGCTGCCACCAGGTTGGCTGCCATCAGCTGCTGCAGCGCCCCTACTAATGCCTCTCACAGGTGCCCTCTGACAGGTCTTTTTGTTGTGCCCAATTTCCTTGCAAATTGCACATTTTATGGTGCATGACCTCATGCCTTCCTTAGCAGGTTTATCAGCAGCCCTTTTCCTCTCTTTTCTTGGCCTTCCTGGCAACCTTCTTAATGGTGGAGGTTGCAAGGGATCCCCTGGAGCAGGCTGCCATTGGGACTCATCACGCACTGGGTGCATGACCCCACCATAGGTCTTCAAGTATGTGTCCCTGTTGTAGCATACATCCACAAAATCTAATACTTCCATTCTCCTAGTATTGATACATGCTGCTGCATGCTTGCAAGGTATGCCAGTTATATTCCAAACCCTACAACAACAACTCCTCCTTTGAAGATCAACCACATGCACCTTCCCAAGATCAACCACCTCAAATTCTGTACCCCCAGCACACATCAATATGTTACAATGCCTAGACTGAGCAATGGCTTGGTTGCATTTTTTCACAATCTTGGGAGCTACCTTACCATCCCAAGAGGCAGCATTTTCAAACCTTTCATGCACCTTGGACATCAACCTAGTTCTAGTAGTATCAACCAAAGATAGCATAGGTTTTTCTCTCAAGTTCCCTAGCCAATTATTGAAGGACTCAACAATGTTGCTAATTACATGCTCATTCTTAACAGCATAGTCAAAAGTGTGCATAGCCCAACTCTCTAACCTATGCCCACTCAACCATTCAGCTGCTTCTGGTGAGCAGTCATTCATTTCACCCATGGCAAGGTTAAAGTCATCAACATTATATGCCTTCACAGTAGCCCAGAAATATGTTTTCAACTTGATGCCAGGGTACTTAGCCTTGAAGTTACAGTAGAGATGCCAACAGCACCTCCTGTGACTTGCCTGTGGTATGATCTCAGCTAAGGCATTCTCAATACCCTTTTGGCCATCAGACATAAATACCCATGGCTTAGCCCCAGAACCATCCCCAATTGTGCTGAATAAATGATGTAGAAAAAACCTCCAGCTCTGTGTGTTCTCACTCTCAACCATAGCAAAAGCCATAGGGAACAACCCATTATTCCCATCAAGACCCACAGCAACCAGTAACACACCTCCAAAAGGCCCCTTGAGATGACATCCATCAACTACAAGAAAGGGCCTACAAGCATGTCTAAAGCCATCTTAAACAGCCGTAAATAAGAAGAATAGCCTATGGAAGTGAGGCAAATCCAAGTTAGGATTAACCCTCTGAGTTTCAAGCTTGAACAAGCTACCAGGGTTAGTCCTCATCACTTCATGCCTATACTTCCACAACTTCTTATATGACTCAGCATGAGACCCCTCTATTTTTTTCTAGTGCCTTCCTTTTGGCCCTATAGAGCTGCATTCTATGGGCCTCTACACCAAACTTCTCAGCCAACAATTCTTGCAGACCACCTAAACTGATGTCAGGATTTCCCCTAATGTATTAAACAACTTCTCTGAGATCCAAGTGGAATTGGATTCTTTGTTAGTAGTGGCCATTACACAAGTGTGTTTAGGGCCACACTTCTTAATTTTAAATGTTGTGCCATCAGGGATACTGGTTGCATGTATTCTCCAGGCACATCCAGGGCTGCCACAATGAGCAGCCACCCTTGTCTTCTCATTCTTGCCTCTCACCAACTTAAACCCATTCTCAACGGTATAGTCCTTCAAAGTTGCCCTAAAATGATCTACGTCTTCAAACAATAAACCCTGATGCAGTTCTATATTGTCCCCTTCCTTGTGTTGAAATAACTTCCCACTCATAAATCTATCTACATTTATTGTTGCTACATCTACATTATCATCACTGTTGTACAAGGGGGTTTCATCATCACATTCTGACAACTTTTAATTACCTGGCTTATCATCATCTGTCTCAGTGTCTTCATCATTAGTCTCTGACTCTTCATCACTCTCACTCACTCCTACTCCTTGCCAATCAAAGTCCCAAGAATCATCACTGGACAGATGTATTTCCCCCTCACTTTCTTCTTCTTCATCACTGCTGTCCCCTTCACTTTCCTCTACTTCATTCATGTCCTCATTTCTAGCTGCCTGACTACTTGGTTCTGGATAACAAACTGCCCCAGGTTCAGCCCTATCAGTCACTAAGTAGACATGTATATCCCTAGAATTCTCATATAGTGCAAACATGTCCACTAAAGCCTTATCAGAATTTATTTCAGCCCTGACTTGAGTTCCAGGCAACATGAAGTACATGTCAATGCATAAACCTAGCCTAGGGGGGAGGTCTTTCAAACATAGCCCAGTTGCATCACTTAGCAAGTGCATGTAATTGTATCTGTCTGGATCTACATTCTCAATCGCTCTGGCTGTGTTACAGTAGTGGACCAGCAGGGTATGCATTTCTGTAATGTATATACAAAGAGAGTTAACTTGGATGTCAATCAAGCTGTCAAACAGGGCTGTAATTAACTTGCCAATTTGAAATAATATTATTTTATTTATCAATTAGAGCTTTAACAAAGCCATGAGTTGGGTATGTTAATTAGTTATCTATTAGGGTTTCCATTTGGGTGTCAATTAAGGCTTTAATTTAAGTTCTTAATTGGACAATTTGATTAAGTAGTCAATTAGGGTTTAAATTGAGTTGTCAATTGGGGTTTCGAAAACGAAATTGAATTATGGCTTCAATTTCAGTGTCGATTAGGGATTCAATTTGATTATGTAGTCAATTAGGGTTTCGACAACGAAATTGAATTAGGGCTTCAATTTCAGTGTCGATTAGGGATTTAATTTGATTAAGTAGTCAATTAGGGTTTCAATTGAGCTGTCAATTAGGGTTTCAAAAACAAAATTGAATTAGGGCTTCAATTTCAGTGTCGATTAGGGATTCAATTTGAATAAGTAGTCAATTAGGGTTTCAATTGAGTTGTCAATTAGGGTTTTAAAAATTAAATTGAATTAGGGCTTCAATTTCAGTGTCGATTAGGGATTCAATTTGATTAAGTAGTCAATTAGGCTTTAATTGAGTTGTCAACTAGGGTTTCGACAACGAAATTGAATTAGGGCGTCAATTTTAGTGTCGATTAGGGATTTAATTTGATTAAGTAGTCAATTAGGGTTTCAATTGACTTTTCAATTGGGGTTTCAATTTAGGGCTTTCGATTATGGCTTCAATTTAGGGCTTTCGATTATGGCTTCAATTTAGGGCTTTCGGTTTAGGGCTTTCGATTAGGGCTCTAGTTAGGGTTTTCTGCTAGTGCTACATACAACATGCAATAATCATATAACATGCAATAGTCATATACTAAACATGCAATAACCATACACTTAACATGCAAAAATCATGCACTCAACATGCAATAACCATACAGTCAACATGCCCGTGAATACATACAGCATAGACTCAACATGCATATGATTAAACATAACAAAAACTTAAATTAGGGTTTCGTTGTTAAAAATCATTCATAGCAGTTTAAAAAAAACGAAGAAACTAGATAAAATGATTGCGATCAAATGAAAAGGGTATGAAAACATACCTTCGTGTTTGCACAACCGTCCATGATCTTCACTTGAGTACCACCGTTCAGGGCTGCCGTCGTCGTCGTCTTCGCCGCTGGGTTTGATTTCGCAGCCTTCAAGAAACGGGATTGATTTTGATCCCGTTTTTCCCTCTGTACCAACTTCCCTCTCTCCTCTCTCCTCTCTCTCGAAGTCTGTAACCCAAGAGTCAGACGTCTTGATTTCCCTCCAAAACCCAAGAGACACTGTGTACTTATATATGAGGGCAGAAACATCTTTTTATGACCAGCCGTTAACCCCGTCAAAGAAATCTAAATTTTTGGAGTAGAGTGTAATTTTCAAAGATAGTGGGGTCCGTGTGTAATTTAGGATAAACATCAGGAGTGTCGTGAATAATTAATCAAAAAGAATACTAGTATAGTATAGAATGATGACAAATGGTGTCAATCATCCCCTTGCCTTTTTTGGCTATCACATCCCTGTCTCATGATTCAAGGTCGAGACCGGACTTGAGGAGAAAAATAAACCAAAAATAGAAAGACGGAAAAGAACAAATTTTGGCTCCTACCCGGGTTGTAGGAATCTTCCTTCAACCCTATGTATAGTGACAATTAATAGTCGTTAAATGTTTCAAGCGACTTTTCTTTTAACATTTTTAATAACAATTATTAGCAGCACTTTTTTAGTATCACTAAATAAAAGCCATTAGAAACATTTAGAGACAATTGATTGTCGCTATATAAGGGATAGAAGGAAGATTCCTCCAACCGGGTAGCAGCCAAATTTTTTCATGCAAAGTGCACCAAGTTCATGCACAACTAAAATTCAACCTTCCAAAAACACCAAGAATACAAACACACTGATTCAATTACAAGCGGGTACAGATCTTAGACTCTATAGTTCAGTACAGACATCTTCAAACACAAGCAGATATGGCGTTCTTCAAATCATACAAAGCTGAAAACTAAGATGCAATTAGCTACAAGATCTACACTAACCCATCAGGGTAAATCAAAAGTGAACACTAACACACAAGACATCAACTAGAAATACAACGAGACAAGAAAAAGAAATGGAAACATCAGATCCACGCTTCGCCAGCTTGTACCGCGTGCATTCAGGGTAGAACTTTCCACAAGACACTACTTCTTGAAGAGACCTTCAGCCATCTTCATGTACTCGCCGTACCCACCGCTTCCAGACTACTCCTCCTCGTCACCCGAGTGTTCTGATGGCTCGGGGGCGGCGGCGACCGAGTCGTCGGACTCGGTGGTGGTTGTGGCCGACTCGCCGGGGTCGGTGGTGGTGGTGGAGTGGTATGAGTGAAGACAACCCTCGGCCTGGTCCACGTACTTCCCGAACCCCTTCTCGTCGAGCTTCCCGTACTTGGAGCCCGCCTGGAGGAGGTCCTCGGCGGCGTCCGCCACCTTCGCCTTGTCCACCTTGTCGGACTCGTTGCGGAAGGTGGACTGGGCCGCCTCCGTCACCAACTTGGCGCTGGACAAGAGCTCTGAGTTGGTCGGTTCAGCGTCGTGACCAGTGGTGGAGATGGGTTTTTCTTTGTCGCCCTCCCCACCGGAAAAGGCCTCCTTGATCTTGTTTCCAAAGAACGAGTCCATGGCTGGGTTTGGATGGTGAGAGAATCGAGATGTGAACTGGGAAAGTTGATCGAAGAGAGAGGGAGTTGGAGCTGGTCTTGCAGTGGGAGTGGGAGAGAAGTGAGTGATTGCAAGGAATAAATAGGCAATGCCCCTTAGAAAACTATTACTGCAGCAACGGTGCCACGTGTAATCTAACACGATTGAAAGATTTTCAATCATAGAGCCACGATTTTATAATGTTTCATCTCATCCGCCGGATTGACCAAGTCTCAAAGTCTTTTCCTTCTGCTGCAATATTTACTGTGTTATTATGCTCTTTAGTGAAAGAAGATAATGTGACGTAAGGTAATGTGACGTAACACATAAGTAAATCTAACATGATCGAAAAATTTTCAAAAAGCATAAAGTCATGATTTTGTAAGTGAGTGATTGCAAGGAATAAATAGGCAATGCCCCTTACAAAACTATTATCGCAACGGTGACACCTGTAATCTAACACGATCGAAAGATTTTCAATCATAGAGCCACGATTTTATAATTTTTCATCTCATCTGCCAGATTGACCAAGTCTCAAAGTCTTTTCTTTCTGCTGCAATATTTATTGTGTTATTATGCTCTTTAGCGAAAGAAGATAATGTGACGTAACAGACAAGTAAATCTAACAAGATCTAAATTTTTTCAAAAAGCATAAAGAGGGTACTTGGGATTGATTATGGGATGGTCAAACCTGATTTAATCTAGATTAAATTAGGTATGTGGGTGTTTGGCAAAAGAGATTAAGAGATTTAATCCATCTCCAAAAGTTAAAAACTGATTTGATCCATAATCCTCAAAAGTGAGGATTATGAAATAATCACTTTTTTCATAATTAGGTCTGACCTTCTAATTTACCATTCTATTCCCATATCTTTTACAAAAAGACCTCTCATACCCCTTAATTAATTATCTTAGATAGTTTCTAGAGTTTATCTCTTCTCCTACTGCTAAGATAAGCGATCGCTAAATTATGATAAGTAATTATCATAATTTAGCGACTGCTGTTATTTGCAGTCGCTAAAGATCCACGTATTGTAAAGGTCAGTGAAAACTTGGCTTTAGCGACTGAATTTTGCGACTGCCATTGCAGTCGCTAAATTAGCGACCGGTTTTGCGACTTTTTGTCAGTTCCCCGAACTTCCACTCTCTCCCTACTTCCCAGCGACCGCCAACCACCGTACACAGCGTGCCGCCGCCAAGGCCACTCCCAAGCCGCTGCCATCCCTGCCAAGGCCACGAAACCCACGCCATCGCTGCCAAGGCCACTCCCAAGCCTTTTATATCTTGATTTCCTCAATTGCAATCTCAAATTGGATCTCTTCGCATCTGTTCACACCCTCCAGCCCCGCCCATCGCCACCATAACTATCTACCAGGTTTCAATTCTCCAAATCTTTCTTGCTATCGATTCATTTTGTTTTTGCTATTGATGGATATTACTCCGGAACAAAGTTGAATTGGAACGGTTGTCTGATTATGAGTTTTGTAGTCAAACTCATAGTCAAACTTTTGTAGTCCTTAATCTATTTTGCTTTTGGGAGGAAACCCTAAGCCTTTTTCTTCTTTCTACCAAGTTTATACAGTTACAGTGTTGTCAAGTACTGCGAAGGACTTCTTGCTTCATTTTTCATCCTTACATGCTTGTGTGCTTGTGGAAGATAACTAAATAAGTAGCATTTTACTTAATAGTACTTTAAACTTGACAAATTACACACGAATGAGAACACACACACACACACACACACACACACACATATATTGACCTGAAAAGGGTATTTTTGGCATTTTTGTAACCGCTTTAACCGCTTTAATGACTAGCTGTTACCCCTTTTTGAAAAAAAAAGGACAGATTTGGTCCATCCACGAGTACACGTGGACGGCCAGATTTATGGTGGAGAAATAGCTATTTCTCCACCGGTAGATGTGGATTGGCTCCATATATATATATATATATATATATATATATGTGTGTGTGTGTGTGTGTGTGTGTGTGTGTGTGTGTGTGTGTGTGTGTGAAACCAAAAAGATAACCCTAGAGGGGGATGAATAGGGTTTTAAAACTACTTTAAAAAATTAACAAGAAATCACTACAAACTTAGAGGAACTATGAAGAACACTTAAAAGCTTCAAACAACAAACCTCAAACACAATATCTTAAATAAACAATCTAACCAGTCTCAACACAATTATAAAAGAATAATGTAAAGAGATTATCGAATTCACTGAAGATAAGCTAAGTAAGTTCTTTTATTAAGCAACATATTAAAAAAAAGGCATTATGCATAACTACTTACTCGATAAAAGGGATGACTTCTTTACAATTGAGAAGGACGTATAACGATGTGGCATCATATTCCTCGTCACTTAACCACCGAGTAATGTAAGATCCAAAAGGCCGACCGGAATGTGTGAATATGGATAAACGTCCTTCCGAATTTGTGTCAACACCATCCTCGTTTCTATATAATTGATTTATCCTTGTTTCAACTTCCGACTCAAAATAAAGTGAAGAAAAGTTCACAAGTTCCTCTATTATGTAGGCCTCCGCTATTGAACGTTCTACTCGAGCTTTATTGCGAACCTTTTTCTTTAGTCCAAACATAAACCTAAAAGATATCGAATGAGTTTTAGAATCAAAGTATATTCAAAATATTATAAGGTACACTAGACTAGATCTAATAAATATCACCTCTCGAATGGATACATCCATCGATACTGCACTGGTCCACTAACCCTAGCTTCGTAGGCCAAGTGAACGGGTAAATGTTCCATCGAATCAAAAAAGGATGGAGGAAAGATCTTCTCGAGCTTGCATATTGTTTCTACGATACTTTTCTCAAGAATTTTCATGTCAGTCTCCCGAAGTGCTACTGAACAAAGATCCCGAAAGAAATGACAAAGTTCAGTCAAGGCATCCATTACTGCCTTAGGCAAAAAGTCGCGAAAAGCAATAGGAATGAGCCTTTGCATAAACACATGACAGTCATGACTCTTCATCCATAAAACTTGCACTCTGAAAGGTTACAACAACGGGATATGTTTGATGCATAACCATCTGGGAGCTTCAACTTTTTAACCCACTCACATACTTGTTGTATTTGCTTCTTGTCCAAGGTGTAGGATGCTTTTGGCAATATCGTCTTACCGTTGATCAATTTTGGATGTAATTCAGGCCGTATACCCATTTTCTGTAGATCCTTCCTTGCCTTTAAATGATCTTTGGATTTACCCTTTACATTCATCACTGTGTTGAATATATTGTCAAACACGTTTTTCTCAATGTGCATTACATCTAAAGTATGGCGTACTAGGAGTGTCTTCCAATAAGATAATTCCCAAAAGATACTCTGTTTCGTCCAATTGTGAGTCTTTCCGAACCCATGAATCTTTTGATTAGCAAAACCTTTACCAAAAGGTATAGCATCATGCTTATTCACATTCTCCCACACTTCATCGCCAGACAAACGATCTTGCTTTATCACACCGCGTTCAATCGTTTTGTCAAACTTGTCCTTCTGTTTTCGAAAAGGATGATCCTCTGGCAACATTTTTCTATGACATCCAAAAAATGAGACCTTACCTCCATATTTCAATGTGAAACCCTGGTTCATGTGCATACAACACGGGCACGCTAGCTTACCATGTGTGCTCCACCCTGAAAATATTCCGTACGCAGGAAAGTCGTTGACAGTCCACATCACCGCAGCCCGCATTTGAAAATTCTGTCTTTTAAACACATAGAAAGTGGAAACACCCGTATCCCAAAGCATTTTGAGCTCGTCAATCAATGGCCTTAAATACACATCTATGTTCCTCCCGGGGCTTTTTGGACCAGGAATAAGAAGTGACATAAACGTATAAGGTTGTTTCATGCACATGTTAGGAGGGAGATTATAGGGAACAACAATAATGGGCCATGTGGAGTAGGGCGTGCTGGAGTGACCAAATGGATTGAAACCATCAGTCGCCAACCCCAATCGAACATTTCAAACTTCTTGGGCAAAGTCTGGGTGTTTCAGATCAAAGTGCTTCCATGCCTCTCCGTCAGAGGGGTGTCTCATCACACCATCTTCTTTGGGACGAGTGTTATAGTATGTCATATATTCAGCTGTCTTTGTTGAGTAATACAATCTCTGAAGCCTCGGTGTTATCGGAAAGTATCTCAATGTCTTCCAAGCCACGTTTTTCTTACTCCCCTTTCTTGGTTTGTACCTAGAGTGATCACAAATCGGACACTTCAACTTATCCTTATTTTCCTTCCAAAATAACACACAGTCATTGCTACACGCATCTATCTTCTCATAACCCAACCCGAGTTTCATCACCATTTTCTTTGTGTCATAGTATGAACCTGGCAGCTTCTCACTATCTGGTAAGAACTCTTTAATAAGAGTTAAAAAACCATCAAATCCTTTATCGCTTAACCCATGTTCCGACTTTAAGTGTAACAGCCGTGTCACGGCAGACAACCTAGTGTGCTTCTTTGCACCATCCCATAGCGGCTCGTCGGCGTCCCTTAACAGCTCATAAAACTTTTGAGCTTTCAAGTTAGGCTCTTCTGGAATAGGCACGTCAGGATCGTCAAGGTAATCATCTATGTCAAACTCTGCACGCCCAACATCTATTACTATGTTACGGTATTCTGAAGCATTATCTTGCCCAATCACGGAGGATGACAAATCAATTGACTCCCCATGTTGAGTCCATATTGTGTAGTTACGCATAAATCCTTTACGAAAAAGATGCAATTTCACCTCATCAGCCTCTCCCCAGCACAATAAATTACAGTCTCTACATGGACACTTTATCCTTTGATTATCTACAAATGCTTCGTTCTTAAAAGCATATTCAATAAATACTCTCACCCCGTCTCGAAACTCATCACTTAGCCCCCTACGATCATCCAATCTTTTTTCCATCCAACTACGATCAAGCGACATTCTCAAAAGTCCTGGGGTTGGTCCTAGAGTGCAAATTAGAGATTAGAAAAAAAAAAAAAACAATGCAAAGGGTAACAAGCAATGTACCAATAGCATACACGGAACCACAGAAAATATAAAACTAAAATCAGCTCTAACTAATAAGGGCCAAGTTTGTACACAGGATTGAACCCGTGACAGTATGCCAGCCAACGGTTGCTTAAGCTCTAACTAATAAGGGCCAAGTTTGTAATTGTGTACAATGTACTCCTGATGTACTTACAGATTAAGAAATTTATGACCAGTAGAGTTGTTCTTCTTGTGCTTCATATACAGCAGGAACGTATACAAAATAATTAGCGCATTGAAAATAACTTGAGAGTTTATAGAACAGAATAAAGATGGCATCCTGATACCAGAAACCCAAAAAATGTGTAAGAAACTCAGTTCAACAGATCAGTACAATAGGTTAGGATGAATCCAGTTGAGAATCGGATGCATATGAAGAAGAAAATATAGTCTAAAAAGGCAATATTCCAGAAAGTGATGGCCAATAATTATCTGCAGATTCATCAACCTGAAGCAAATCTAATTGAGATTGCAAGAGTATACTAATGAGCTGATTTTAGTTTTAGTTTGGGCTTATTGTAGAGTATACTAATGAGCTGATTTTAGCTGAGGTTCCCCCCTCCTTTTGCTGCAATATCTCAAGAATGTGTTGCTGACTTTTGGAGTTGGAAGTGTGCAATGTCCAGTGGTAGTTCTTAGGTTTGTGTTGTGAAGGAATAGATTACAAGTTTTGTGTTTACAAGTTCCCTTATTCTAGTGCCAATGATAATATTGTGTGATTATGTAACAGCTTGTATTCATTCTCTGGACAATGCTTTAAAAAGAGCAAAGTTCCCATCCAAACCATAGAGGTTACGTACACCAATATTTGAACCTCAACCTAAAAAGTGCCTATTAGGGTAGTTAGGTTTTGTGTCTATTAGAACCTCAACCTGAAAAGTGCCTAGCAGTGAAGAATATTCCTTTACTCCAAGAATACAGACTATTGGTCTACCTTCAACCAAGACTATTAGTCTACCTTCAACCAAGACCCCAGGCATGCAGTCTCAAATGGCCATTAGTCTACTCCCTTACACTTCACTTTCACTGTATTAAAGTCAGTCACTGCCATTGCCTTGAGGTACCAACCTAAAAATGTCAAAATTAGCCCAGATCCCAATTTTGAGTTCATTCCTTTTTGCCCCTTACAAATATTCCATTATTTAATTTAGTTGGGGCTGCCTTGTCCAGTAAAAACCAACAAGAAAGACAACTTTGTTAGCTCTTGAAGAAGAAAACAGAAAACGTGCAGACATAAATATCATAACAAAACATGTCATCAGATCTACGGAAAACATGTCTAAACTCAAGCCATCAGATCTACGGAAAACATGTCAAAATGCAGTAAAACAAGGAATCAATAGCAGGAAACTCACATTGTATTGAAATAA
This sequence comes from Escallonia rubra, assembly GCA_033065855.1. NCBI lineage: Eukaryota > Viridiplantae > Streptophyta > Magnoliopsida > Escalloniales > Escalloniaceae > Escallonia > Escallonia rubra. Next base: position 79,654 of record JAVXUO010002438.1, read on the forward strand.
GAACCCTAATTACCTGGCAAGAAGATGAGACTCAGAGGAAGATCGGAAGATTGAAGACCCAAATGTATTGAAATAAGAACCTAATTTTGATTATACCAAAAATCAAACCGTAACAATTAGTGACCCAAACATACAGAAAACTTCTATCAGTTGGAAGGAGGCTTCGTACAAACCTTCAGAGTGGGAGTGACGGTGGCGCGTGCGAAGGGTTGCTCCACAACGACGACGGGGGTGGGCGGGACGGTGGCGCCGCTCTCCTGTTCTGTTCTTCGCACAAACCCAGACCCAGATCTTCTCTTTTGTTTTGTTTTTCATGTTCTTTTGTTTTGTTTTTTATGTTTATTATATCTTACTTTTCTATTTTCAATAATGAATAACAATATTTTTCTCTTATAAAAAATAAAAATAATACCTTTACCGATGCAAATATTTCCGTCGGTGAAATCCGTCACTAAATTCCGTCGCTAAATCATTTGCGACGGAAAATTCCGTCGCCTATTTTTCCTTCCCGCGCATTTTTTCCCTCCAGTGTTTTTAGTGACGGAACCTAATTCCATCGCCTAATTCCGTCGGCAAATGTGGCTTTTAGCGACGGAACACGTTCCATCGCTAAATTCCGTCGCTAAAAGACATTTTTCTTGTAGTGTACTGTTAAGATAAGCGGTCGCTAAACTATGATAATTAATTATCATAATCTAGCGACTGCTGTTATTTGCGATTGCTAAAGATCCACGTATTGTAAAGGTCAACGAAAACTTGGCTTTAGCGACCGAATTTTGCGACTGCCATTGCAGTCGCTAAATTAGCGACCGGTTTTACGACTTTTTGTCACTTCCCCGAACTTCCACTCTTTCCCTACTTCCCAGCGACCGCCAACCACCGTACACAGCGTGCCGCCGCCAAGGTCACTCCCAAGCCACTGCCATCCTTGCCAAGGCCACTCCCAAGCCGCTGCCATCGCTGCCAAGGCCACGAAGCCCACGCCATCGCTGCCAAGGCCACTCCCAAGCCTTTTATATCTTGATTTCCTCAATTGCAATCTCAAATTGGATCTCTTCGTATCTGTTCACACCCTCCAGCCCCGCCCATCACCACCGTAACTATCTACCAGGTTTATATTCTCCTCATCTTTCTTGCTATCGATTCATTTTGTTTTTGCTGTTGATGGATATTACTCCGGAACAAAGTCGAATTGGAACGGTTGTCTGATTATGAGTTTTGTAGTCAAACTCATAGTCAAACTTTTGTAGTCCTTAATCTATTTTGCTTTTGGGAGGAAACCCTAAGCCTTTTTCTTCTTTCTACCAAGTTTATACAGTTACAGTGCTGTCAAGTACTGCGAAGGACTTCTTGCTTCATTTTTCATCCTTACATGCTTGTGTGCTTGTGGAAGATAACTAAATAAGTATATATATATATATATATATATATATAGGAGCCGATCCACATCTACAGGTGGAGAAATAGCTATTTCTCCACCATAAATCTTGCCATCCACGTGCACTCATGGATGGACCAGATCTGTCCTTTTTTTTTCAAAAAGTGGTAACCGCTAGTCTTTAAAGCGGTTACAAAAATGACAAAAATACCTTTTTCAGGCCAAAAAAGCCCTAACTGCCAGTCTTTGTAGCGGTTAGGGGCCCACAGCTTTGAAGACAAAACTCACCAAACCACCACAAAGAGTAGCAGTTGGTGGGCCCCTAACCGCTACTCTTTGTGGTGGTTGGGGGGTTTTGCCTTTGTTTTATTCTCGCGCAATCTCTCTCTCTCTCTCTCTATTTTCTTTCCCCACTCTCTCAATCTTTCTCTCTTTCTTTTTCTTCCCCACTTACTCACTCTCGAGCCCTAACCATTTCTTCATCCTCCATAAACCCTAAACCCCCATTTCTTAACCACCACATCTTTCATCAACCCCAAACAAAAACTCTATTAAACTTTTCTAACATTACAAACTTTAAGTCTCTAGCAAGAATTCAAGTTCAATTATATCTATTAAGTTTTTACTTATATCTTGAAGCTAGCTTATCCATAGTTGGTGATATTATCTTGAAGCCAAAATTGGAGCAATTATCTTGAAGGAGGAGACAATTGAAAGGAACAATACTACATAGTAAGTTTTTTCATTTCAGTTTCATTACTTTACAAAACTTTTCATTTAATTCTATGATGTGTTGATAATTTATATAAAAAATATTTATGTAGATTTCAATATAAAATGGATGCAATTGGAGGAAATAATTTTTTTGAAGATTCTGACCCACCATACAAAGGTCAAGTTTTTCAAACACTGGACGAAGTTGAACCATATTATAGAGCATATTCAAAAAAGCTGGGTTTCGGTGTTAGAATTAAGACGGCTAGAAAATGGGCGAAAGCAGACCAAATTTGTTCCCGGCCATTTGAATGTCATAGAGGAGCACCGCATGTACCCCCGGCTGTTTGGATCAGTGATGAAGGGCCAACAATTCAAAGAAAAAAGGACACATTTTCGGGTTCCGGCTGCAAGGCCCATGTGTATGTAGTACACTAGAAAAGTGAAAACCATTGGGTTGTGACGGGAGTCGAGTTGAGCCATAATCATCAATTGATGACCCATAGTAAAGTCGGTCAAATTCATTCGCACCGACAAATAAGTGTGGCACACAGACAACTGATATTTACAATGGCTGAGGCAAAAATTTCACCTTCTAGAATGGTAGGGGTTTTCTCAAGCCAGGCTAGGGGGATTGACAAGTTGAGTTTTAACGAAGTAGACCTTCGAAATGAACTCCGTGCTCAAAGGAGAAAGTCTTTCAATAAGAATGATTCTCAAGCTACACTTGATATCTTCAAGCGCCTTCAGGGTGAGAATTCTGGCTTTTTCTATAGTCTCCAACTAGATGATGATAACCGCATTAGTACTACATTTTTGGGCGGATGCTCGTTCTAGAGCTGCTTACCAAAACTTTAGCGATGTTGTGACGTTTGACACCACATACCGCATAAATAAGTACTCCATGCCTTTTGCTCTATTTACCGCGGTGAACCACCACTATCAATCAATCTTGTTTGGCTTTGCCCTACGTGGTTATTCAAAACGTAGCTTGAAGCAATGTATCATATTCCTCCAAAAAAATCATCACCGACCAGGACTTGGCAATGAAAAATGCAATCGATAAGGTCTTTCCAGATACTCATCATGGCCTGTGCACATGGCACATAAGCAACAAATATCCCGAACGACTTCACAATGTATATGCAAACCATCCGACATTCAATAGTGACTTTAATACATGTGTGAAGAAATCGTTGACGGTCGACGTGTTTGAGGAGAGGTGGGCCAAGTTAATGGATGACTACTCTTTGCACAATCATGAATGGTTGAAAGTGTTGTATGAGATCAAGACACAATGGGTCGGTGCCTACACCAAAATGTTTTTTGCCACCAGAATAACTACGACCTCGAGAAGTGAAAGTATGAATGCATTCTTTGATGGGTACGTAGGCCATTCTTCAAGTATAAAGGAGTTCTAACTTGAGATGCAGAAAACCCTTGACAAGCAATTTTTCCTTGAGAGAGAAGCCGACGTGGCTACTATTTATAGAGAAAGAGCCATATAAGTTTTTTCACCTTTGGAGGCTCATGTGGCTCAAGTTTATACCAAGGAAATGTTGAGACAGTTCAGGAGGAACTACAAAAGTCGAATCAATATAGCATGACAAAGTTGTACGATCAATGCACCAAAGATCTCAAAGTTTATGCTTTGACAAATGTGACGAATTTTGCTAATCCGTGCTCTTCTTCGGCTCCGAAGAACATAAGACATTTCACCGTAACGGTTTGTCTGGACACCGGATTTGTTAATTGCAACTGTCAACTGTTTGAGCATAAAGGTCTACTTTGTCGACACGCGCTGAGGTTTTTTAGTGCCAAGAATGCTCGTTAAATTCTGAAAGAGTATATCTTAGATCGGTGGACGAAGCAAGCCAATAAAGTACACAGTCACATACCTTACGTGCCCAATGTTACAGTTGATTTCGAGCAATCTGAGACACTACGATATAATCACCTCTGTAACATCATGCATGGTTTATCGTTGGATGCGGCGTCAACATTTGATGGGTACAAGTATCAAGTTAAAACAGCCGTACGGGATAAGGCTAATCTTGCACAGTTTCGGGTGGCAATACCAGATAGACGGGACACTCCAACTACTCGGACTACTCCAGCCAGTAGAATCACTCGAGCTTTGGTCATTGCTTCACAGCTAGTCGTTGACAGAGCCAGTCTACAAGGTGAGTATGAAGATATTTTTGATCCAATTCTTTCTCAAACAAAAGGGAGAAAAAGAGCAATACATATGAAGAGTCCAATTGAAGATGCAACGGGTCAGAAACAACTGCGAAAGTGTGCGTTGTGTAAAAAGATGACTGATCATGACAAGAAAAACAACTACAAAGTGTTAGGTATCAAACCTGACGATATGGTCGAGGAGGACAATGATGAAGAAGAGTGTTAGGGTTAATCATTTGGACTTTAATTGTTAATCTTTACTGCAGAAATTTAAAATTTGTGTCCGACCTTAATGTTATGAAGCAGGCCTTAAAGTGTGTCCGAGAAGGGGCAAGACTGAAAAACCAAAACATTTTCTTGTCTCAATTTCAACTGAAAACGGTTAATTATTAAGTGTGCCCCAAGTATAAACCCAAAGCATGAGAGGCCCGACAAAAGCAAGAAAAAAAAATTGCCCCTAACCGCCACAAAAAGTAACAATTAGCGATACCTCTGAGCATCTCCGCAGTACTAAGAGGTATCTATAACCGTTACTCTTTGTAGCGGTTAGATGGATTAAATTTTTTTTTTGTTGGGCTTCTAATTGGAAAATCTATACTCTCTATCTCGAGAATCCAATATCAATCTAGAGAATCCAACAATCCAATTTCAAACCCCTGACTACATCTTAAAATAAAGTCGGCAAACCCGTTTTGATGAGAACCAAAATTTTGAACCTCAACATCCAAAATCCAACAATAGTAATAATAAGGCTAATTCAATTTCAAACCTCAATCTCCAAAATCAACAATCAACAATAGTAATAATAAGGCACAAGTCTAGTACATCTCAAGATAATAGTAAGGAAGACGTCTCGCTACACCCTTTTTCAACTCCCAAGCTATCATATATCTAAACGTCAACGCATCCCTCTCCGAGACCATGACGTAGATTCAAGCAGCTCCGCACGAGCTATGTAGTCCATGTACTTGAGCACATAAACCTTGCAATCGTGACTATTATATTGCTTTGGTCAGTCCTGTATCATCTCAACCGTCCAAGGATCCATCGTCGGATTGCTCGTGATGGCCTCTCCCAAATAATATCTGCAGGCTAGCGGAATGATAGTAGTCTGCATCCAACAATAAAAAAATTCAATTGTGTTTCAAGTATGATATAATATAAAATTAATTCTGAATTCTAGACTAACCACTGCATTGATGTACGTTTTGTACATATGCGCCAGCTGACCAGGTCTGTCCTCCCTCAGGCTATCGTAAATGTGGACCGCTTTCATTGCATGATACAGAACTAATAAGAAGAAATGGCTTGCATGTATATGAGGTATCATGATAAGATTTGCCTTAGACGCGTGACATTGATTCTCCGACCTCAACATGCCTAGCAAGTTGTTTAAGGGTATCCATGAACCCTTGTTCTTCCCTCGCCTCTTTCTCCATTCTATGAAATCATTCATGTTGTCCAGCACGATATACATAAAATGAGAGGGATGCATGTTGATATTCAAAGTTCGACAGGGGTTATGCTGCAGCTCTCTAACCTGGAGCAAATCCGTGTAAACGTCCATGACAAAATTCGAAAGATCTATTTCCGGTACCAACGTCCTCATGTCCTCGTGACCTAGGAAAAACGAAACAAGAAAGTCTGTTGTAGCCCTTGGCTCAGGCCCGAAGTAATGTTCATCGATCCAATCTCGCTTGGCCGGCCTCAATGGCTTCGTCGCTTTTCCTTTCTTCGACCGGACGCTTGGGCGCATCTGGGGAGTTGTTTAGGTCACCTGACTCTGGGGCTGAAAGCCGTACGTGTCAACTGGCAAGAGAACAGACGGCTCCCATTGGTAACCCCGGTACCCATTACTGAAGTTGTGAACTTCAGTCTTGTACCTCTCGATGGACTTCTTGATACTGTAAGGCGCATGCGCGACAAACCAATCAAACCCCTCCAGCTGCTTGAACACCTCACTGCCCAGGTCAACCTAAAAAACGTGCATGGAAAATATTGCTAATCATTTCAGGCATGGTCGACAAGGTGCGGAAATAAAATTTGAATCAAAAGTAAATGACTTACAATGTTCAACGCCCAGAACTGGTCGATTATCCCACGTGGCTCATACGATGTCTTCTTCGCCTGGGAAGGGCGATTCACCCTCGTGCGCGTCACCCTGAGAAACCATTATAGGTACTCCTCAATAGTGATGCCCGTGTTCTTCAGCGATACAAGGCTATCATACGTTTCTTGCCAAGTAATCCACTATTGCACCTCGTCGCTCAACATATCCAAGGCATCAAGAACCTCGAAGTTCAGCCCTCGGCCCTTCTTATATGGTCGTATGTCTACAGCGGGTTTTGGTATCCCTTGTAGACATCCAGATTGCCTCATAGCTCGATCGGGCATTTGACACTCACATACTTCGAAATGAATGAGCGACACCCGAACCAAACTTGCCAGCACGTACGACACTGGAATTTGCCAACACCACTCATCCGAAGTATGGCTGCCACATCACCTGTGATGCCTCTAATATCTCTAGCTCCCCCCCCCCCCTCGATAGAACTTTAGATGGTGGTGGTGGTCTACCCGTTTCCTCCGGTTGGGTGTTTGCTCCCAAGCCAACGTCCTACGCCACGTCTCATCAGAATCATCCCGCGGCCGTGGACGACCCGTGGGTAACCTTTCGTAAGAACAAACCTGTGAATGCAAACATTATATGGAAGTAGTAATTAATCATGAATATATTGACAAGTCAACCAAGAATATAAATACGCATACCTGTAATAGAGCCAGGCAGGCGACAACGGACTTGGTACCCTTTCTCGTAGCTTTATGCAGTGCTCCATATAGGTGCACAAGTACAGCTAAACCCCATGAATTTGAGTATACCTCCCCAAGGTCATCTAAGAACAGCATATACTTCGGATGCATCGTGTTTTTCGAATGCGTCGGAAATAATACAGCTCCAATAACGTACAGCAAAAATGCCTTCCTTTACGTCACCAAATCGTGAGGAGTGTATGCATTAGGTAGCACGCCATACTGCTCTCTCAACCACTTAAGTTTGATACTGTTTAATGTAAGGGCTTCCTTGGGTATTCCCAAAAAATACTGCCTGGCCAGCTGAGCTATCGTTGCAGACATCCTACTCAAAATAATGGGTCTACCGTGCCATGGAATCCTCTAGTGTAATAGTCATTTCACCAAACCAGAAGAGAAATGTGTTCGTCTCGCTCCTCCATCGCTCAACTAGAGCGGATATAAAGCACTCGTCGTGCTGAGACCAACGATGAAGGATGGTGAACAAAGATAAATTTTGACTATTTAAAATATATTTTGTTCCTCATTTAGTACCCACTCTTCGAGGTGACTCGTGTTTTGAATTGTTTCCAAAACACCCCTTTCAACACCGTCAAATACGTCCCTCACGACGTGGTTATCGTCATCGTATAGGATTGATGAATCATAAGGTCCAGGGTTGAACTCCATATCTCTAAGAAAAAAATAAAATCGTAAACCAACTTAGCGTGCATACTATTTACATCCCAAAACTAAAACAAGAACACATAATCCAAAATCAACCCCCAGTTCTGAAGCCCTAAAAACCCCAATTTCGAATCCCTAAAAAACTTCCAATTTCAAATCCCTAAAAACCCCAATTTTGGAACCCTAAAAAATCCCAATTTTGAAGCCCTAAAAACCCTAATTTTGAAGCCCTAAAAAACCTCAAATTTCGATTCCCTAAAAACACTAATTTTGAAGCCCTAAAAAAATCCCAATTTTGACGCCCTAAAAAACCCCCAGTTTTGAAAACCTAAAAAAACCCTAATTTTGAATCTCAAGCAAAATCCTAATTTCAAAACCTAAAACCCGCTAGTTCAACCCCTAATTTCAATCTATACATAGCTTAAGCATTTCAATTCAATCCTTAATTTCAATTTCTAAAAAACCCTAATTTGAGTTTATGGTAAGAAGACAATTCAAGCATAAAATAAAGGCCAACTGAAAGATAAAGAAGTTTCAATTCATGAAATTAACATTGATTTATAAGAAAATTTGAAATACTTACTTGCTTTATAGTTGATATATTTAAAGAAAATTTTTACCAATCTTCTAGCGGTTATCCACCGATCTTCTAGCGTATGATTTTTTTTGTTTGTGTTATGGTGGAGATTATGGAGGTGTGGTTTAGAGGATGAAGAAGATGGAAGAAAGAATTGGGGAAGATAAAGATGATGGAGAGTTGGTATGGAAAACAAAGGCGCAAGAATAAAACAAAGGCAAAACCCCCCAACCGCCACAAAGAGTAGCGGTTAGGGGCCCACCAACCGCTGCTCTTTGCGGTGGTTTGGTGGGTTTTATCTTCAAAGTTGTGGGCCCCTAACCGCTACAAAGACCCGCGGTTAGGGCTATTTTGACCTGAAAAGGGTATTTTTAGCATTTTTGTAACTGCATTAACCGCTTTAAAGACTAGCTGTTACCCCTTTTTGAAAAAAAAAAATAAAGGACAGATCTGGTCCATCCACGAGTACACATGGACGGCCAGATTTATAGTGGAGAAGTAGATGTGGATCGGCTCCCTATATATATATATATATATATATATATAGGGGGCCGATAAGGCCGATCAGGATCTACCGGTGGATATTATCCACCGGACCGCAACTCCTAGCTGCGGTCCGTATCATTAATTTTTTTTTTACACCCACCCACCCCCAGTGCGGTCCCCCTGCATGTCTTTTTCCCCACCCCATCGGTACTTTCCCGATTGACAAATTATCAATCTTGAAAATCAAAATCTCCAAATTTTTAATTCCTAAAATTTGAAATTATAAGTTCCTAATCCCATCATTCTAAACTAAAACAAAAAATTGTACTTATTGTTAAGAAAGGGTTCAAAGAATTCAACTATGTAGGAATCAAACACGAGTCTTACGCTAGACGTGGACCGGCCGGAGGAGGGAGACGATAAAATGGGTGAGGGCAGAGGCGGAGAATGCGGTGTTGCAGCCATAGCCCCGAAGCAGTGTGCTCTGTCGCCTTATAAAGTGTAAACTGTGTGGTTAAATACGTTGACTTTATGTCTTTATTTAATTGGAGTTTAACTTTGCTTTTGTGTGTGTGTTTATTTGTGTAAGTTTAGCATTAAAGTGGCTAAAATGACATTTCTTTTAATTATGCCTAAAAATTTATGGTATTTTAACATACCAAAGAAAATGAACAACATCAGCTTCATGGCAAGGTGAAAGTAATGAACAAGACAAAACCGATGTATGATCACAACGTATCTAGCTATAATACAATAAAGCTAAATACGCAAATTAATCCTCTTTAATAATTAATTAATCCTCTTTAATAATTAAGTTGACCACGTCACATTATTACTGCCAAACCCACCCCCACCCCCCACCCCGACCCCCCACCCCCGAACCGCAACTCCTTGTTGCGGTTCACTGTGCCTTGTTGCGGTTCACTGTGCGTGTTGCGGTTCTGTCCTTTTTTTCCTTCCTTTTTTATTTTCTTTTCCTTGTCCTTTCCCTATTTTCTTTTCCTTTTTTCTCCTTTTTGTTTGTTTTGTCCTTTCCCCTTTTTCTTCCTTTTTTATTTTCTTTTCCCTGTACTTTCCCCATTTTCTTTTCCTTTTTTGTCCTTCTTTTTTGTTTCTTGTGACCTGTGAGTCTGTTGCGATTCTGTCCTTCCTCTTTTTCTTCCTGGCCCCCCCTGTGTGTCCCTTTTTTTTATTTTTTTTCGTGTCCTTCTTTTGTACTTTTCTCCTTGTGCGTGGGTGGTAATGAGTTTCTTCACAGCCTTCCAATTTGTTTGGCCCACACCCCAACAACACTTTGCCCCCCTCCCAGCAACACTTTGCCCCCCTCCCAGCAACAGCCCCCCCTTCCACCGACACTTGGCTTCTCCCCGCAAAAGTTGCCCCCCCCCCAGCACACGTTTGAATTCTCCTGCTTGCTTGCCCAACAGAGAGAGAAAGAAGACCCGTGAGTTTCTTTCTTCTCTAGCCCCCCTTCCAATAGCCCCCCTTCCAACGACACTTGGCTTCTCCCCGCAAAAGTTGGGCCCCCCCAGCACACATTTGAATTCTCCTGCTTGCTTGCCCAACAGAGAGAAAAAGAAGACCCGTGAGTTTCTTTCTTCTCTCTCCCTCGCTTTTCTCTCTTTATAATCCGTTCTTTCTAATTTTTTCTAGACAGAACCCTCTCTTTCACTCTACATCATCTTTCTCAACTCTTTCTTCCATCTTCTCCGTACTCCAAAGATTATCTGCATAATCTTAAATATTCTACGGTCAAAAATTGGTAGACAACCGCTAGAAGATTAAAATATATCAAGTTTAAAGCAAGTAAGTATTTCGAATTTTTTTATAATTCATTGTTAATTTCAAATTGTTCTTACCAGTAGATTGTTTAAATTGTGTTATGCTTACATTGTTCTTACCATAATCTCAAATTCATGTTTTTTAGAGTTTAAAATTATGGATTGAACTAGATTTTGGGTTATGTGTGTTTAATGTGAATACGAAACGTAATTGTCGCTAAATGTGAAAACTTAATTAGACAGTTTTTCACGAATTTATAAAAAATAGCTAGATCTAGATTTTTCCAAAGTACAAAAAATAGACCCTAGTTATTTTTAAAAGATCTGTATCAGGAAAAAATTTCAGATTTTTCCAAAGACAGGAAAGGGGTTAACTGATACGAGGAACCTTGTAACTTTGTAGTGTAATTTAAAATATCAAACTAGCGCGATTTCACGCGAAACTTTTATGAGAACCCTAGGATGTTGGGAAGTTCCGTTTCCCAGGAATTTGCGCAATTCCGATGTCGTTAGCTATTTTTTTTGCCGAACGGGCTTTTAAACGCTCGATCCGGACACCGGTTCGGAATTTTTGGGCAAAACTTTTGTAAAATACTTTTTAGATCAAGAATGAATTCAGGAAACTTAAAATAGTATTTCAAAGCACTTTTGAGATTTTCCGATGCCATGGGGCATTTCGGTAATTTGCCACCCCGTAAGGGGTATTTTGCTAATTATACGCTGTTAAATTTTTGCAATGTTAAGTAACGACGGTGTTGCCTTCCCTTTTTTTTTGTGGCCCCCCACCCCTTGGGCGCCCACCCCCCTTCCTCCCCCACCCCCAGAGCATGTACCTTTTTTGTGTGCCTTTAATTATTTATGTATGCTGCAGTATTTTATGGCCGCTTTTGTTGTAAAATGTCATTTTTATAGAGTAATGAAAGGGATTTAGGTGAACGATCGTATCATGATTTATTTTCGTTACAAAGTTTTAGCTACAACCCTCATACAAAGTTTATTTTTAGTGAAATATCACATACGGGTAATTACGTTTATAGCAGCACCTATTACTGGTAATATGAAATGTCGAAGTAAGGATTAGTAATGGCAGTTGTTTGCCACTGGATATGTAAGGTTGCAGTCATGGGCTAGCTACAATCATGGTCTGAGCGAAATATTTCTTCCATATCGGCTTATAGGTAACTCTCGTGTAATATCGAATTCCAAGATTATACGCTAAAAATGTTGCAACATTAAATTTTGATTTGTGTTCATGAAAAGGACTTAATTGACATTGAAAACAACGGGTTGGAGTAGACATAATTGTGGTGGTCCATTGGTTGTTTTCCGGGGTGTGGGCAGATTGCAAAGTTCACATGTGATTTAGGTGAAATCAATTGTTCTATGGGTATAGACTGATCTATGGAGATGGAACAAACAAGAAGACGTACCCTCACGATGAACTACGTTAAAGTTTATGGGTCCATTATTTATTGCTAGGCAACTGTGTCAAATTATACTTGTTAGCTGCCATTTGACGTGGTCTTTTTTTCCGTCACGTTCGATATATCAAATTCATTCAACTTTTCTATTTCTTCAAAACAGTATCAAAAAATTATAATTTCAGAAGAACAAGCCAATGTTTCAAGAAGGACCAACGCTCCAAGAACCAAGTAGGGACCAACAAAATCCTAAAGGCTGCGTGGCCCCCACCCCCCACACTCGTGGGCCCCCACCCCCTTTCTTCCCCACCCCGAACCGCAACAAGGGGTTGTGGTTCACTGTACCGTGGCCCCCACCCCCTTCCTCTCCCCCGAATCCTAGTTGCGGTTGACTGTGCCGTGGCCCCCACCCCCTTCCTCTCCCCCGAACCGCAACAAGGGGTTGCGGTTCATGTACCGTGGCCCCCACCCCTCACCCCCCCACCCCGGTTCCCATGGGTGCCCAACCCCCCACCCCCACCCCCGTGGGCCGCCACCCCCCTTCCTCTCCCCCGAACCGCAGCAAGGGGTTGCGGTTCCCAGTACCGTGGCCCCCACCCCTCACCCCCCCACCCAGGTTCCCGTGGGCCCTCACCCCCCACCCCTACCCCCGTGGGCCCCCACCCCCTTCCTCTCCCCCGAACCGCAGCAAGGGGTTGCGGTTCCCTGTACCGTGGCCCCCACCCATCACCCCCACCCCGATTCCCGTGGGCTCCCACCCCCCACCCCTACCCCCGTGGGCCCCCACTCCCCCACCCCCGAACCGCAACAAGGCGGTTCTCTGTCCTTGCTTTTTTCTTCGTGGCTCCCACCCCGGTTCCGTTTTTGTTTTCTTTTGCTTTTCTTGTTTTTTTTTTGCGTGTCCTTTTTGGGTTTCTTGTTTTCTTTTGTATATCCTTCTTTCTTATGCATGGCCCCCCACCCCCGAACGGCAAGGAATTGCGGTTCACTGTCGCCTTCCACTTTTTTCTTCGTGGCCCCCACGGGTCTTTTCGAAGCCGTTAGGTATTTCTTTCGCCGAAAGGGTTTTTAAGCGCTCGATCTGGACACCGGTTCGGGATTTTTAGGCGAAACTTTTGTAAAATAATTTTTAGATCAAGAATGATTTCAGGAAGCTTAAAATAGCATTTTAAAGCACTTTTGAGATTTTCTGAAGCCAGGGGCATTTTGGTAATTTGCCACCCCGAGAGGGGTGTTTTGGTAATTTTTCCGGTACAGTTTTTCAAAGGAAATTTTAGTCCAGAAATGTAAGTAAAACACCTGAAATGTTGTTTTGAAACTGATTGCGGGGCGTAATTGTAGCTAAAAGTGAAAACTTAATTAGACAATTTTTCACGAATTTATAAAACATAGCTAGAGCTAGATTTTGCCAAAGTGTAAAAAAGAGACCCTAGGTATTTTTAAAAGATCTGTATCAGGGAAAAATTTCAGATTTTTCCAAAGACTGGAAAGGGGTTAACTGATACGTGGAACCATGTAACTTTGCAGTGTAATTTAAAATATCAAGCTAGCGCGATTTCACGCGAAACTTTTATGAGAACCCTAGGATGTTGGGAAGTTCTATTTCCCCGGAATTTGCTCCATTCCGATGTCGTTAGCTATTTTTTTGGCCGAACGGCTTTTAATCGCTCGATCCGGACACCGGTTCTGGATTTTTGGGCGAAAAATCCCGAAAAATACTTTTTAGATCATGAATGAATTCAGGAAGCCTAATATAGCATTTTAAAGCACTTTTGAGATTTTCTGAAGCCAGGGGCATTTTGATAATTTGCCACCCCAAGAGGGGTGTTTTGGTAATTTCCCCGGTAAAGTTTTTCAAAGGACTTCTTAGTCCATAAATGTAAGTAAAACACCTGAAATGTTGTTCTGAAGCTGATTGCGGGGCGTTAGGGTGATAATGATGCCCCGGGGGCATCTCGGTAATTTGGCGCTCAGCGGGGGTATTTTGGTAATTTAACATTGTAAAATCTGCCGACTTACTTTTAGTTTTGGAAGGGGTGTAAGACACCCGAAAAGTTATTTTTTCCACCCGTTCTGAGATGTTTGTTGGGGCGATGGCTATCAGGGGGTATTTTGCATAAGTTGGGGGTGTTTTGGTAACTTTCCCCCTTAAAATACCCTGAGGAAATATTTGGTATATAATTGACGTAATACATTTAAAAAGTGGTTTTAAAGCGATTTTGTGGTGTTGGTGGTGTAGCGGCCATCGGGGGGGTATATTGGTAAATTGTCACGTTGGCTCTAAATTTTAGGGAAATAGAGTAATTAAGCGTTCGGAGTGGTGGGAAGTGAGAAATTGTTTTAATACATTGAAATAATGAGATAATGACTATTGCTAACGCGTTGGTAAGCTAGGTTTAAGATCCGGTTATATTTTTGGAATGTAAATATTATGGACGTTAAGTTGGTTTACGATTATATTTTGTTCTTAGAGATATGGATTTCAACCCCGGACCTCATGATACATCAATCCTATACGATGACGATGACCACGTCGCGAGGTACGTATTTGACAGTGTCGATAGGGGTGTTTTGGAAACAATTCAAAGCACAACTCACCTCGAAGAGTGGGTACTGAACGAGGAACAAATACAACTATTACATCGTCAAAATTTTGCCATGTTCACCGATCCCGGGATTTTGTCTCGGCATGACGATTGCCTTATATCCGCTCTAGTTGAACGATGAAGGGGCGAGACGAACTCATTTCACTTCCGGTTTCGTGAAATGACTATTACATTAGAGGACGTCGGATTTATACTTGGAATCCCATGTCACGGCAAACCCATTACTTGGAGCAAAACGTCTGCATCCGTATCGAAGATGGCTAGGCAGTATTTCCCGGGAATCTCAAGGGAAGCTCATACGTCTAATGGCATAAAACTTAAATGGCTGAGAGAGCAGTACAGCGTGCTACCGGATGAATACACTCCTCATGATTTCGTGACGTATACGAAGGCATTCCTTCTGTATATTATTGGAGCCATATTACTTCCGACGCATTCGAAAAACACCGTGCATCCGAAGTATATGGTGTTCTTGGAGGATCTTGAGGAGGTATACTCGTATTCGTGGGGTTCAGCTGTTCTTGCGCACCTATATCGAGCACTGCATAAGGCTACGAGATTGGATGCCAAGTCTATTGCCGCCTGCCTGACTCTATTACAGGTATGAGCATTTATATTCTTGTTTTGACGTGTCAAAGTATTCGTGATTATTTACTAATTCCATATAATGTTTGCATTCACAGGTTTGGTCTTACGAGAGGCTACCCACGGGACGTCCACAACCGCGGGAATATTCCGATGCGGAGTGGCCTAGGGTGTGGGCCTGGGGGCCGGAGACCAACCGGAAGAGACGGGTAAACCCTCACCACCATCTACAGTTCTATCGGGGGGAACTAGATATGCTGGATGCACCCCAGGTGACGTGGCAGCCATACAGCAAGGTGATGTATCGGTTGGACGAGTATTGTTGGCAACTTCCGGTATCGTACGTGCTGGCAGGTTTGGTTCAGGTGCCGCTTATTCACTTCGAAGTATGTGAGTTTCAGATGCCCGATCGAGCCATGAAGCAAGCCGGCTGTCTACAAGGGATACCAAAACCCCCTGTAGACATGCGGCCATACAGGAGTGTTCGATGGCCGAAATTCGAGGTGCCTGATGCCTTGAATTTATTGAGCGACGAGGTGGAACAGTGGAATACTTGGCAAGAAACGTATGGTGGCCTTGTATCGCTCAAGCACGACGGCACCAGTCTTGAGGAGTACCTGCAATGGTTTCTCAAGGTGACGCGCACGAGGGTGAATCGCCCTTCCCAGCCGACGAAGACATCGTATGCGCCACGTGATTTTTATGACCAGTTCTGGGCATTGAACATTGTAAGTCACCCTCGTGTTGTTTCAATATTTATTTACGTACTTTATCGACAATGCCTGAAATGATGACGGTGATTTTGTTTATGCATGTTTTTTAGGTTGACCAGGGCACTGAGGTGTTCAAGCAGCTGGAGTCGTTTGACTGGTTTGTCGCGCAGGCTCCCGTCAGTCTCAAGAGGTCCATTGAGAGGTACAAGACTGATCTTCACAACTTTAGTGTTGCGTACCGGGGTTACCCAGGGGAGCCGTCCAGTCGCTCAGCGCCTGACGCGTACAACTCTCAGCCCCAGAGTCAAGGCCTGGGGGAGCCGTCTAGTCGCTTGCCTTCTTACGCGTCTTCGTCGCAGAGCTATGAATTCTGGGAGCCGTCCAGTCGCTTGCCTCCTGACGCGTACGAATCTCAGCGCCAGAGTCAGGGCCTGGGGGAGCCGTCTAGTCGCTTGCCTTCTTACGCATCTTCGTCGCAGAGCTATGAATTCTGGGATCCGTCCAGTCGCTTGCCTCCTGACGCGTACGACTCTCAGCGCCAGAGTCAGGTTCCCCAAGTTGGAATCCAGGCCTCGCGCCCAAGCATCCGGTCGGACAAAGGACAAGCGACGAAGCCATTGAGGCCGGACAAGATGGGTTGGATCGACCGGCACTACTTCGGGCATGAGTCTGTCGATTCAACAGACTTTCCTCTTGCGACATTCCTAGGTCATGAGGATATCAGAACGTTGGCGCCGAAGACAGATATTTCAAATTTTGTCATGAACGCTTACATAGATCTGCTCCGGATTAGAGAGCAACATTTTAACCGTTCTGAATATTTGAAGCTTAACATGTATCCCACTCATTTTGTGGAATTAACGGTGAGGGAATTCACAGAATGGAGGAGGCGAGGGGGCGGCAGGGGTAAGTGAAAACCAGGTGGAAACGTGTTAGGCATGATGAACGCAAACAATCAATGTCACGCTGCTGATGCGAACCTTATCATGATACCTTGTCATCATGCAAACCACTGGTTCCTATTAGTTCTCCATTCAGCGTTCAGAACGGCTCACATATACGATAGCCTAAAGGAGGACGAGCCTGGACAGCTGCTGGCACAGATGTACAGCGAGTACATCACTTTAGTGGTTAGTTTTTATTTTTTGACCTTGGCTCATAGTATATTCTTCTTGTTACATAGGCTTGATTCTCGTTTTTATTGTTGGATGCAGACCACTGTCCTCTCGCTAGTGTGCGAACGGCCACCGGGGGACCCTTGGACGGTCGTGATGATAAAGGACCGACCAAAGCAATATAACGGTCACGATTGCGGGATTTACGTCCTCAAGTACATGGACTACATTGCTCGCTCGGAAGTGCTCAAACACTCCTCGTGGACTAGGAAGGATGCCTTGACGTTTAGGTATAGGATAGCTTGGGAGCTGAAAAAGAATGAAGCTAGACGACGCCTTCATTACCATTATCCTGACTAGCGTAGCTAAGGTGCAATGATGTTACAAAAAATTGCACAAAAAAGAAATGTACATAATTTTTTGCATGCTATGAATTTGGCGCTAAAATGTGCGCGAATATACCTTTCATATGACGCATTCGAAAAAATTACATGTCTCGTTTTTCGCCGAAATTCATAGAAATGGGCTAAGTAGCGTGCATGAGGTATTGGGCCCTAAAATGTGCACGAATAGGGGCGTCGTAGGAAAACCCAAAAAATAATTTGTCTCGTTTTTCGCCGAAATTCATAGAAATGGGCTAACTAGCGTGCCTGAGGTGCAATGAGCGAAAAAAAAGTGACAAACAAAATTATAATATTTTTCGCAAGCTAAGAATTGGGCCCTAAAGTGTGCGCGAATAGGGGCGTCGTAGGAAAACCCAAAAAATAATTTGTCTCGTTTTTCGCCGAAATTCATAGAAATGGGCTAACTAGCGTGCCTGAGGTGCAATGAGCGAAAAAAAAGTGACAAAAAAAATTACAACATTTTTCACAAGCTAAGAATTGGGCCCTAAAGTGTGCGCGAATAGGGGCGTCGTAGGAAAACCCAAAAAATAATTTGTCTCGTTTTTCGCCGAAATTCATAGAAATGGGCTAACTAGCGTGCCTGAGGTGCAATGAGCGAAAAAAAAGTGACAAAAAAAATTATAACTTTTTTCGCAAGCTAAGAATTGGGCCCTAAAGTGTGCGCGAATAGGGGCGTCGTAGGAAAATCTAAAAAATAATTTGTCTCATTTTTCGCCGAAATTCATAGAAATTGACTAACTAGCGTGCCTGAGGTGCAATGAGTGAAAAAAAAAGTGACAAAAAAATTATAACTTTTTTCGCAAGCTAAGAATTGGGCCCTAAAAGTGTGCGCGAATAGGGGCGTCGTAGAAAAATCCAAAAAATAATTTGTCTCGTTTTTCGTCGAAATTCATAGAAATTGACTAACTAGCGTGCCTGAGGTGCAATGAGCGAAAAAAAAGTGACAAAAAAAAATTACAACTTTTTGCGGAAGCTAAGCATTGGGCCCTAAAGTATGCCCGAATAGGCCCTTCCAAAAGTATCAATAATCCACAAACCAAATCACAAATTAAAGATTTCACAAACCAAATCACAAATATAAACATTATAAAAGTTCAATTTATACAACTGAAACATTAATCCTAACACTCTTCCTCATCATCGTCCTCCTCGACCACACTGCCAGGTTCGATACCTAGCACTTTATAATGATTTCTCTTGTCATGGTCAGTCATCTTATTACACAACGCACACTTTCGCAATTTTTTTTGACCCGTTGCTTCTTCAATCGGATTCTTCATACGTATTGCTCGTTTTCGCCCTTTTGTTTGAGAAATAATTGTATCAAAAATGTCGTCCTCCTCACCTTGCAGGCTAGTGCTGTCAATGACTGGCTGTGAAGCTCGATTGAATCTATCGGCTGGAGTCGTCCGAGGGTCCCGGATTTCTGGTAATGCCATCCTAAACTGTGCATGCTTAGCCTTATCCCGTGCGGCTGCTTCAACTTGATACATGTACCCATAAAATGTTGACGCTGCATCCATTGATAAACCGTGCATGATGTTACAAAGGTTATTGTATCGCAGCGTCTCAGATTGCTCGAAATCGACTGAAACATTGGGCACGTAATGAATGTGACCGTGGACTCTATTGGCTTCTTTCGTCCACCGATCCAAGATATACTCTGGAGGGATTTCACGAGCATTCTTGGCGCTAAAAAACCTCAACGCGTGTCGACAGAGTATACCTTTATGCTCAAACAGTTGACAGTTGCAACTAACACCCCCGGTCTCCATACACACTATTACGGTAAAATGTCTTCTGTTCTTCGGAGCCGACGAAGAGCTCGGATTGGCAAAATTCGTCACATTTGTCAAAGCATAAACCTTGAGATATCTGTTGCATAGCTCGCGCAACTTTGTCATGCTATATTGATTCGACTTTAGTAGTTCATCCTGAAACTGTCTAAACATTTCCTTGGTATAGACTTGAGCCGCATGAGCCTCCAAAGGTGAAAAAACTAATATTTGTCTTTCTCTGTAAACTGTAGCCGCGTCGGCTTCTCTCTCAAGGGGAAATTGTCTGTCAAGGGCTTTCTGCATCTCTAGTACGAAATCTCTTAAACTTGAAGAAGAGCGTACGTACCCATCAAAGAATGAATTCATACCTTCGCTTCTCGAGGTCGTAGTCATTCCGGCTGCAAAAAGCTTTTTGGTGTAGGCACCGATCCACTGTGTCCTGATCTCATACAACGCTTGCAGCCATTCATGACTGTGCAAATAGTAGTCATCCATTAACTTGGCCTACCTCTCCTCGAACACGTCTACCGTCAACGATTTCTTCACACATGTATTAAAGTCACTCTTAAATGTCGGACGGTTTGCATATACATTGTGATGCCGTTCGGGATATTTGTTGCTTATGTGCCATGTGCACAGGCCGTGGTGAGTATCTGGAAGGACCTTAGCGATTGCATTTTTCATTGCTAGATCTTGGTCGATGATGATGGTCTTTGGAGGAATATGATACATTGCTTCAAGCCACGTTTCAAATAACCACGTAAATGACTCCTCCGTCTCATCCCTAAGCAGGGCAAAGCCAAACAAGATTGACTGATAGTGGTGGTTCACCCCGGTGAACGGCGCAAAAGGCATAGAGTACTTATTTGTGCGGTATGTGGTGTCAAACGTCACAACATCGCCAAAATTTTGGTAAGCAGCTCTAGAACGGGCATCCGACCAAAATATATTAGTAATGCGGTTCTCGTCATCCAATTGGAGACTATAGAAAAAGCCAGAATTTTCACTCTGAAGGAGCCTGAAGATATCAAGTGTAACTTGAGAATCACTCCTACAGGAAGACTCTCTCCTCTGAGCACGAATTTCATTTCGGAGGTTAACTTCGTTGAAGCTCAACTTGTCAACCCCCCCAGCCTGGCTTGAGAAAACCCACATCATTTTAGAAGGTTGAACTTTAGCCTCGGCCATTGTAAATATCAGTTCTCTGTGTGCCGCGCTTATTTCTCGGTGCTGATGAATTTGACCAATCTTACTAGGGGTCATCAACTGATGGTTATGGCTCAACTCCACTCCCGTCACAACCCAATGGTTTTCATTTTTCCGGTGTACTGCATACACATGGGCCTTGCAGCCGATACCCGGAAATGTGTCCCGTCTTCTTTGTCTTGATGGCCCTTCGTCACTGATCCGAACAACTGGACTTGGCTGGAACTTTGTCGGGCCATGGATGGACTTGTAATTTTTTTGCTCACTTGGCTTTATGCAAAGAACAAACTTTGGCTGCTATCCCGGTTGTAAGAATCTTCCTCCAACCCCATATATAGTGACAATTAATAGTCACTAAATGTCTCTAATGGCTTTTCTATTAACACTTTTAGCGACAACTCTTAACAACATTTTTTTAGCGTCATTAAATAAAAGTCACTATACAAAATTTAGGAGGGCGTATGTTTTCGTTTTTTACAATGATGGCAAAAAAAAAGGATGCTTTTTTCGTATATTGTTATCATTTTTTGTATTCATTTCAGATACAATTATTCAAATAATCTCAAAAAACTAGAAACGCCTCAAGGGTGTTTTCGGTTTCTTCCAACCATAGTGAATTCAATGTTAGAAAAAAGCAAAAAAAAAAATAGTCACTAATCTGACACAATCACAGATTCCTGCTCCCCCCCCCCCCGTGCGCTCTCTCTTTCTACTAGCACCACCTCAAAGAACCAGACTTGTACCACCACAAAGATTCACACCGTAGTCACCATGCCCACAACACTCAAACCTCATCTCCTCCGGCCATTTCATCGCCACGTAGCCACTATAAATCATCACTACGTTGGATCGGACCTCTGTAACGACATAGCGACACCCCACAGTCGCTACTCCACCACCAAACCCCAATCGTACACCGTCTCTCTCCAATCGCAACCCACGATCGCCAATATCTAACCACCGTAACACCATTTCAAACAACAAGATCAGAGATCTGGTAGGTGAAGAGAGAGATATCGTTGTGTACTCTTTGTGGCTGTGGAGATAAATATTGCACCGAGCACCTCAGATCTGACATTTTTTGCTTCGTTTATTGTCGTTTAGACCCACCACCTGCGTTTCAGCCAGACTCTTGTACCGTTGGGGAAGCTCGTTGGGAAAGGGCAGAGAGTGGGGTTGTGTGAGTCATGTAAGGTAGTTTCACATATAAATAATAAGGAGATAAGTACAAACTAAAAGTGAAAATGGTATAAGTACACAATGCCAACTAAAAAAGTAGCTAATTTTTTTTGGTGAAAATGATAAAAGTACACAAGCATATTTTCTAACTAGATACGAAAATCATAAAAACGAGAATGCTAAAAGTACAGCCCTTTAATTTGTAAACTTTCAATAATTTCGTCCAAACAACGAAATTATAATTCCTTTTTGGTTCCAAATCTTAATTCCATTTCTATATACCAATCGGTCCCTCATAGAGTGATGGTGATTTGTGGAACGTGCTGGTTAGATTGCCGATCAAGGATCAAGTTGTCAGTAGTTTTACGGCAGTGACTCTCTGTTCCACGTGGGTGACTGCATGGAAACCTTTGATCTGTTCATAGATGGTTACTGGTTTGGTTTAAGCAGTTCGTGGGTTTCTTTGTTTTCAGTCTCATATATTTACTGATACAACAAATTGTAACATTGTCTAATTATGATTATGAGTTGGTTTAATTCAGCCAATGATAGTTCGGTTGATTAATTCTTAGACCAGTACGAGAAAAGCTGCGACTCAATACTAGGGATGGCAAAAAAATCCGCACCCACGGATTTCTGACCCGCCCCGATCCGGTAGGACCGGATTATTTTGACTTTGACCGGATCATGGAGCGGGTATGGTATTTTTTTCAAAAACCCGCAACGGGTTAGGGGTGGGTATGGTATTCTCTGCAATCCGCCCCGCCCCAATATACTTACTCTAATAAATTGGTTGATCTTAGCCGTCCATCTATACTATATATATGTTCTTTATGGCAAACCCTACATTTCACCATTCTCATTCACTCTCCGCCGCACGACCAGTCGGCCACTCCCAAGTTCCATGTGATCAGACCACTCTCCACCACCACATGGCCACGAACTTCCGGCCACTCCACCGCACGGCCACGAACTTTCGACCACTCCACTGCACGGTGTCTTGCGACGGTAACAACGCACGGACAGTCGGCCATTCTTTACCGATCTGCCCATTCTTCACCGGCGGCCACGAACTTCCAACGATTCCACTGTACGGCCATGACCTTGCGGTAGCTCCACCGTACAGTATCTTGCGACGATAACACCGCACGGCCACAAACTTGTCTCGCTACAGCTCTATCGACCGCTACGCCGCTGCCTTATCTCTTTATCATTTATTCAATTCGTGAATCCAAGCTCTGTTAAACCAAGCAGAACAGGGCTAGGGCAGGGGACGGGAAGGTTGGTTTTGGGTTTTTTCATGTGCTACAGAGGGGACGGGGCGGAACAAGGCGGGTTCGGGTTTCTTACATCCACGTAGGGTCGGTTATGGTTTTTTAGATACATAACCCTGTGCGGGGCAAAGCTGGCGGGCGAAGTTTAATGACTAGCGGGGCGGGTTCGGATTTTAACAGATCCTCATCCGACTCACCCCATTGCCATCCCTACTCAATACAAGGCTAAATTTTATTTCTTGAATGGATAAGAAACCTTACTTCTTCCATTATAAACTATTGGGCAAATTACACTTATATCCCTGAGGTTAGGGTATAATTATAGTCAAGGACAAAGAGTTTCAAAATGTAACATTCCGTGACCAAACACTTTTAAAATGTATCCGCCGTGTCCATCCGTCAGGTTTCCGTCCAAAAAGTGTACTTTTTTAATGATGTCAGCAATACGTATTTTTAAAATGATGATACTACCTCTTATACTGTATATAATGAATATTTTTAAAATTTAATCTTTAATTTCAGCCTTAATTTGAAGATTAGGGTTTTAAAACCCTAAAATTGATTTGTTCCCTATTTAAAAATTTCTCAATTTGCAGTCCATTTCATCAAAATTAAAAATTTCTCAAGTCACAATGTATCACCTTGCAAATTTGCAAATTAGGATTTTGTTGAAACCCTAATTTGCAAATTAGGGTTTCAAGAAAATCCCA
The DNA here is from genome assembly GCA_033065855.1 of Escallonia rubra. Classification (NCBI taxonomy): domain Eukaryota; kingdom Viridiplantae; phylum Streptophyta; class Magnoliopsida; order Escalloniales; family Escalloniaceae; genus Escallonia; species Escallonia rubra. The sequence goes on from JAVXUO010002438.1 coordinate 103,239, forward strand.
ATTTGTCGTCTAGATCTGAAGTCTCAATCTGAAGCATCCCGGGATTTATCACCGGCGCCATCTCGAGGTCAACCACCCCTCATTCTCCGGCCACGCCCCTCACCGGTGTACCGCGCACAACTGCGACATTGAACATTGCCGGTGAACCCAAAGTCGCATGCCTGACACGTCACCCCTCCATTGGAAGCACAACCCGCTGCCACCTCCAAACCGCCTTGTAATCGCTACTGTCGGCGATACCTTTGGCAGCCAGCGACTAACCCCGGCCGGCGTCTCCACCAATGCGCTGCCCGACCACCGCCCACTATGGCAGGGACACCGCAAGCCAGCGGCGCCACCTTTCCTCCACCATGCTATATGGTTTTCGGCCAGATCCATGGCACAGCCATCGGTATTTTCCGATCGACTAGTGAAGGCAACGCCGGCGACGGGGAAGGAGGAGGGTGGGGGCCACGGGGAAGGGGAAGGGGGATGGGAAGAGTAATGGCATAAGATGAAGAGTAATAGCATTAGTGGAAGAAGATGAAATAATGGCATTGAAAAATAAATAAGGTTCCAATTTAGGGGCAATAAAGTCTTTTCATTAAAACCGTTAGGGTTTTTAAGATTCTGTTTGGTCAACGGACATAAGTGTAATTTGTCCAAACTATTGTCTTTGCATGTAATTACCCCCTAACCTCAGGAACATAAGTATAATTAGCCCTAAACTATTTTTCCTCGTAAAGAGAAAATGAAAGGATGCAACTTCGAAGGATCTTAAAAGAAAAATCAAGTACGGTCTTTAGAAGACACAAAGCACAAAAAGGAAAATAAAAAGAAAAAGAGAAAAGTAGCACCACAGTTTTGATAATCAACTCTCACATCAAAGCTACAATTCAAAAACATATGGCTGCTGCCTGCAGTTACTATGGCAGTAGAATGTTTCTGCAATGCTATTGCTGCCATATTTTAGGCGATTATTGCTGGCTCATTGTCGCGTAAGACTCAAACCCATACTCTGGATCAGTTCCGTGCTCGTCGTGCTCGTGCTCTCCCGAGTCCGAACCACCAACTCCCAACAACAATAGTAAAGAAAGTCAACGGCCATAATTGTCAATGAATTTGGCCATTTACAACCATTAATAAGTCACGAATTGGATAAAATGTCAAAGGTTCATACTTCCGCTCTAGATTTATACTAGAGAGCTTTAAATTGTTGATAAAGTAATAAACAAAGTGTTACCAAAAGTGACTTTGAAATGGACTAGTTTAATTTGCTAACGATTTAATAACTATCTTTGTAGCTCCAGAATGTTTCAGTTTATACCCTTACCTATTATCTGGATATACCAAGAAAGATGTATCATCTAATGAAGCCTTTATATTGTCACTAAAAGTGACAAACAAAGGTCCGTTTGATAGAGTTTTTTTTCCAGTTTTGTAAACTAGAAAAAATAAGTGCGTTTGGCGGACAGTTTTGGTTTTTTTTCTTCAGTTTAAAAAATCAATTTTTAAATCAGGTCTGTTTTTGAAAACTCCAAAAATGGGTTTCAGTTTTCAGTTTTGGTTTTTATTTTGAGACCACCACCACTCTCCCACTGCCGGCGACTGCCGGCGGCCAGTGGCCACCGCCTGTCACCGTCGACGGCCGACCACCACTACCGTTGGCCACCGCCATGCCCCACCACCACCACCGCAAACCATCACCAAAGAAAAAACTCAAAATAAAAATTGGGTTATCAAATACCGACTTGTTTTTGTAAAAAAATATATAAAACTGTAAAAAACTAAAAGCGTTGTCAAACGGAGCCAAAGTGTCACTAGAAGTGACTTTGAAATGGACTAGTTTAATCCTGGAGTGAAATTATCATTTTCAAGGACTTCAACTACTAGTATGTGACTACTTATAAAAATAAGGATAATATTACTAAAAACATGAATTTGGAGGTAAAATACAGTCAAGAACTGTGCTTTGATAAAACGAACACTAGTATCGAAAATATGACAAAATTGTATCAGATTCTCCGAACGTTTGGGTTCTGTAACACTAACAGATGATTTTGACTAACATGATCATTTTCATAATTGTAAAGGCCGACACTACCCTCTCTCTCTCATTCTCTTTATGTCTCTCCACTGGCCACCACCACCCACCAACAGCCAAACTCAGCACGACTAATATAGACCCCCAGCCGCTGCCACCAACTTCAAGACTCATCACCGCCAAAAATCCATCTACCACACTCTCTCTCTCTCTCTCTCTCTCTCTCTCTCTACCATCACCGTAGCGCCACAAACCACTACAACCCATCTTCCCTTCACTTTCTTCCAAAATTCCACACATGCATGCACTCATACACATGGATCTACAGAAATGCGCACACGCACACAAACAACAACATCTTAGACTCACACATTCATAACACGGATCTACGGAAACACGCACACACAGGTAGACGCATACACACCCAACTCATATTCCATAGGGCACGTGTGTGCGCAGATCTCTGTCAGTTACTCGCATACCATCTGCGTTGTCTCGTGTGTGCGTGCGCAGATCTCTCTGTGTGTCTGTGTATCTGCGGGTATGCGCGCGCGTGCGTGTGGGTAAAGAAAGAAGATAACATCGATTCGGTTACTTAAGGTGATTTACTAAATTGAACGTGTACGTATGAGTCATTGTGTGCAAATTTGTGTGACTGTGTGCGTGTGTAGCTGAGTGTGCACGTTTGTGTCTGCACAAAATTGTGGTGGTATTGGTGTCAGTTATGGTGATTGGGAGTGTTGGGGTGATGCGATGGTTGTGGTAGGTGGTGTTGGGGTGATACGGTAGTGGTGGTTGGTGGTATTGAGGTGGTGCCATGGTGGCGATGGGAGCTGAAGGGGGCAATTATGTCTTTTCATTAGAATTTTTAACAAAATTAACACTGGTTAATCAAATAACATAAACACTAAAATACCAAACACACACTCTTCAATTGTATTTTACTCTTAGCCCCTCAAAAAGTTCACTGATACGAGTATATTATGTCTAAAAATGATACTAGTATAGAATGATGACAAATGATATCAATCATCCTCTTGCCTTTTTTGTCTCCCCTGCTATCAGATCCCTGCTCTCATGATTCAAGGTCGGGACCGGACTTCAGGAGAAAAACAAACCAAAAATAGCAAGACAGAAAATGCAAAGTGCACCAAGTTCATGCGCAACTAAAATTCAACCTTCCAAAAACACCAAGAATCCAAACAATCTGATTCAATTACAAGCGGGTACAGATCTTAGACTCCATCGCTCAGTACTGACATCTTCAAACCCAAGCAGAACGAAATGGTGTTCTTCAAATAATACACAGCTGCTAACTAAGATGCAATTAGCCACAAGATCTAAAAACTAACTTATCAGGGAAAAGCAAAAGTGAACACTAACACACAAGACATCAATTAGAAATACAACGAGACAAGAAAAAGAAATGGAAACATCAGATCCACGCTTAGCCAACTTGTACCACGTGCATTAACGGTAGAGCTTTCAACAGGGCACTACTTTTTGAAGAGACCTTCAGCCATCTTCATGTACTCGCCGTACCCACCGCTTCCAGACTTCTTCTCCTCGCCACCCGAGTGTTCAGATGGCTTGGGGGCGACGGAGACCGAGTGGCCGGACACCGTGGTGGTGGTGGTGGTTTTGGCCGACTCGCCAGAGCCGGTTGTGGTGGTGGTGGTTTTGGAGTGGTAGGAGTGAAGATAACCCTCGGCCTGGTGCACGTACTTCCCGATGCCCTTCTCGTCGTCGAGCTTCCCGTACTTGGAGGCCGCCTGGAGGAGGTCCTCGGCGGCGTCCGCCACCTTCGCCTTGTCCACCTTGTCGGACTCTTTACGGAAGGTGTACTGGGCCGCCTCCGCCACAAGCTTGGCGCTGGAGAAGAGCTCTGAGTTGGTCGGTTCAGGGTGGTGACCAGTGGTGGTGGTGGGATGGTCGGTGGAGGTGCGGTGGTCGGCGGCGGTGGTAGTGGTGGGCTTTTCTTTGTCGTCCTCCCCATCAAAAAAGGACTCCTTGATCTTGTTTCCAAAGAACGAATCCATGGCTCGGTTTGGATGGTGAGAGAATCGAGATGTGAACTGGGAAAGTTGATCGAAGAGAAAGGGAGTTGGAGCTGGACCAGCTGGTCTTGCGGTGGGTGAGAAATGAGTGATTGCAAGGAATAGATAGGCAGTTGGATGTTCGGTTAAGCCCCCTAAGAAAACTATTATCACAACGGTGACACGTGTAATCTATCGAGATCGAAAGACTTTCAATCATAGAGCAACGATTTTATAATTTTTTTCATATCGTTCGTCGAATTGACCAAGTCTCAAAGTTTAACCAAAGAAAATAATGTGACGTAACATATGAGTGGAATATAACAAAATCGAAAGAGTTTCAAACATCATATGATTTTGTAAATTTTTTCACCTCATTCGTCGGATAGACCCCAAGTCCTGAAGTTTTTCCCTTCCGCTACAATTTTTATCATTTATTAAGTCTTTTGATGAAAGAAAGTCTTCACGTTATGAACGCATGAAATGTAATCAAGTAAAAAAAACGAGTCACTATTGCAAACGCGATACGTGTGCGAAAATAAAATTAATAGTACAAATTTTGTTATCAAAAAAAAAAAAATTCAAACATCACGTATACGTATTTATTGTCATATTGAGTAAAATGAATCTTAGATAACAGAAAAATAAGTTAGTCATATGCGTCCAAAAATAAGTTAGCAAAAATTATTATCGTATCAAATGGTGTAACATCTTTTTTGGAATGCCACTTGTCATCTTTGTAGGTTGGTAGTTATATAAGACCACCAAATCAAGTTTTGACATAATAAGTAACAAGTCAGCGTGGCACACATGATGCGTATGCAAAAATAAAGTTGATAATATCAATTTTATTATAAAAAATAAAAAAAAAACATCACGTATAAGTGTTTTATTGTCACATTCGGTAAAATGAATCTTAGATTGCAAAAAAATAAGTTCGTCATGCGTTTGACAAAATTAGTTAGCAAAATATTATCATCATATGAATTTTAGATTTAATTTTAACTATATTTTTTTAATAAATTTAGAAATTGTTAAATCAAACACGTGCAAACATAAAGTTAGCAATATGATATTTTTTTAATATCAAGTTTGAACTTTAAAATTTATTTTAACTATATTTTTTAGTGAAGTTTAAATTATGAAAACCAAACATATCTGTATAGGTAGTTATTTAGTATTTAAGATTTGTATTTTTGTGTCATTTTCTAAAAAAATTCTTGAAATGACACTTGTCACCATTCTAAATAGGTAGTTGATAACAACAAAAGAGGTGTTACACAAAAAACATATTTTTCTTTTATATATAGTATAGATATAGATACGAGTCACTGTGTCACACGCGATGTGCGAAAATAAAATTAATAGTATAAATTTAATTAAAAAAATCAAGCATCACGTTTACATGTTTATTGACATATTCAGTAAAATAAATTTTAAATTACAGAAAAATAAGTTAGTCATATTATCCATAAATAAGTTAACAAAATATTATTATCATATCAATTTTGTCATTTAGATTTTATTTTAACTATATTTTTTGATGAGTTTTAATTTGTGAAAATTAAATATGTTTTAATAGGTAGTTATCTATATCTATATTTATACTATATATAAAGGTAAAACTTCTTTTGATATTACCAACTACCTATCTAGAATGCTGACAAGTGGTATTTCAAAAGATTTTTTGAAAAATGACAAAATACAAATCTTAAATGGTAATAACCACCTATAAAGACATATTTGGTTTCATAAATTAAACTTCATTAAAAATATAGTTAAAATAAATTATATATACTATTTATAAAAGTAAAACTTCTTTTGGTGTAACACCTCTTTGGTATTACCAACTACCTAGTACTTATCTAGAATGCTGACAAATGGTATTTCAAGAGATTTTTTGAAAAATGACACAAAATACAAATCTTAAATGATAATAACTATCTATAAAGACATGTTTGATTTTATAAATTAAACTTCATTAAAAATATAGTTAAAATAAATTATCTATACTATATATAAATGTAAAATATCAAAACACAATCTTCAATATTCCACTCTTACCCTCAAAAGTTCACTCATATATTATTATGTCTAAAAATGATACTAGTATAGAATGATGACAAATGATGTCAATCATCCCCTTGCCTTTTTTGGCTCCCCTGCTATCACATCCCTGATCTCGATTCAAGGTCGGGACCGGACTTGAGGAGAAAAACAAACCAGCAAGACAGAAAATGCAAAGTGCACCAAGTTCATTCTCAACTACAATCCAACTATTAAAGTATATAATATTGTTGGGCTCATTCTCTAATAATTTAAACTTTTAGAGCACATGGTATCTTAACATAGTATCAGAACTCTAGTTTGGCAAGGTCTTGGGTTGACCCCCCTTTATATTAATTAAGGGTGAACACAGTTCAGTTTGGGGGGTCAAACCGCAAACCGAACCCATTACACCTCAGTTTGAAAATTTATGAACCGAACCAAGCTAAATACCATCGGTTTAGACGGTTCGGTTTGGTCAGTTTAAACTGTTCGATTTGGTCGGTTTAAACGGTTCAATTTATTCGGTTTGCCTACTTAAAGTCGTTATTCCTTTACACAATACTAATTGAAGTTATACTGTTTTTAAATTGCATATAATCTTGTTTCATTATATATATAAGTTCTCATTGATGAATGAAAAAGAATGAGTAAATATAAATTAGATATTGGTGACAAATTTTTTGTGTTCTGTTGTGGCAAAAAATTGACCGGTACCGAACAAGCGTCGATTAGGACCAAACGAGCACGCGAGCAGACCTGTAAAGCACAACACAAGTAAACGGTGACGCGCCGGGACCCCCAGAGGGGGCTCCGACGGGGAGTCTCCAATGCTTAAGTCAGTAAGTAATTTTGAGAGAGTATCTGAAAATATTAGATAATCAGAACTTACCATATTTCCCCTTTTCATTGCCATTTTATAAGAATATATTAAAGGGTCGGTTACCTCCCCTTAATGGGGAGTTATTCTAATTAGTGGTGGTTGCCGGGATTTATTGGGTAGTTATATCTCATAATGAGATAGTGGGCTAGTAGAAAGGTAGGCAAGTGCCACTCCCACGTCTCCAAGAATGCCACCTGGTGGTGACAGTTGTCACCTTCCCATTGGTAGGTATTTTTTTACCCATATCATGTTCTAAGTGTTGTTAATATTTTCGTTTTTTTTTAACTTTCAAGATTTTTTTATTTTGGAGTTCTTTAGTACCTTATATGTGTAATTACCAATAAAATGTTACGAAAAATACATTAACATATCATAGGTCGGTTCGGTTCGGTTCGGTTCGGTATGAAATCGGTTTAAAAAATGTGAACCGTGAATTAAACCGAACCAATGTCGATTTGAAAAATGTGAAACCAAACCGTTAAGATATTTGGACGATTCGGATTGAATATTGGTTCGGTTTGAACGGTTTGGATCGATTTGAACGGTTTGATACTCACCCCTAATCGTAATGCTATTTGCAATCAATTTATTTTTAATTTAATTTATATCTTCACGTGCAATCGAGGGTTTGCACGTGAGGGGGAGTATTAAATCATGATAGCGTTGTTGAATAAGTTAAGCTTATAGATCACTTAGGCTAGGTTTGACAATTTTTTTTTCCTAGTTTTTAAAAACTGAAAAAGGTAACCATTTTTCCAGTTTAAAAACCAGTTTTTAAACTGAAACTCCAGAAACTGGTTTTTTTTTTCACTTTTGGTTTTTCTTAGACTACCACAACCATCCTCCCACCGCCGGCAGCCATCTCAGGCGACCACCGCCGGCCGCCGGCGACCACCGCCAGAGACTGCCGGCAGCCACCTCCGGCCGCCGGCGACCACCTACGGCCGCCGGTGACCACCGCCGGAGACTGCCGGCTGCCACCTCCCGCCGCCAGCGACCACCGACAGCCACCTCCGGCCGCCGGCCACCACCACCGCTACACCCCACCATCGCCACCGCAAACCACAAAAAAAAAAAAAAGGGTTACCAAACACCAAAAAAAAAAAACCTAAAAAAAAAAAAGGGTTATCAAACACCCACTTATTTTTATAAAAAAAAAAATTTAAGCTGCTCTTTAAAAACTGAAAACCAAAAAAAAAAATTTGTCAAACGAACCCTTAGTAACTTAACACCAACCTTCAAGAAACACCAATAATCCAAACAGTCACTCCATAGTTCAGTACAGACATCTTCAAACACAAGCAGATATGGTCTTCTTCAAATCATACAAAGCTGCTAACTAAGATGCAATTAGCCACAAGATCCAAAAACTAACTTATCAGGGTAAAGCAAAAGTGAACACTAACACACAAGACATCAATTAGAAATACAACGAGACAAGAAAAAGAAATGGAAACATCAGATCCACGCTTCGCCAACTTGTTGAGCTTTCAAGAGGGCACTACTTTTTGAAGAGACCTTCAGCCATCTTCATGTACCCACCGCTTCCGGACTTCTTCTCCTCGCCACCCGAGTGTTCAGATGGCTTGGGGGCGGCTGCGACCGAGTGGTCGGACTCCGTGGTGGTGGTGGTGGTGGTTTTGGCCGACTCGCCAGAGCCGGTTGTGGCGGTGGTGGTTTTGGAGTGGTAGGAGTGAAGATAACCCTCGGCCTGGTTCACGTACTTCCCGACGCCCTTCTCGTCGTCGAGCTTCCCGTACTTGGAGGCCCCCTGGAGGAGGTCCTCGGCGGCGTCCGCCACCTTCGCCTTGTCCACCTTGTCGGACTCGTTGCGGAAGGTGGACTGGGCCGCCCCCGCCACCAGCTTGGCGCTGGAGAAGAGCTCTGAGTTGGTCGGTTCAGGGTCGTGACCAGTGGTGGAGGTGGGGTGGTCGGCGGCGGTGGTGGTTGTGGTGGGGGGTTTTTCTTTGTCGTCCTCCCCACCGGAAAAGGACTCCTTGATCTTTTTTCCGAAGAACGAATCCATGGATCGGTTTGGATGGTGAGAGAATCGAGATGTGGACTGAGAAAGTTGATCGAAGAGAAAGGGAGTTGGAGCTGGTAATGCGGTGGGAGAGAAATGAGTGATTGCGAGGAATAAATAGGCAGTTGGATGTTCGGTTATGCCCCTTAGAAAACTATTATCGCAACGGTGACACGTGTAATCTAACACGTGTCACCATTGCGATAATTTTTATCGTGTTATTCTGTATTTTCATGAAAGAAAGCTGTCGGCGTAATTAACGAGTTAAATATAATCGAACCAAAAAAATTTCAACAAAATTAAATTATTCGCTGACGAAAGAAATCAGATAAAAGAAAATTCAAAAAAATTAATTATTTGCTCAGACCAAAGTCACAACGGTTTTGATTCTTCTTCGTGTTGTTACCGTGTTGAGGGACACGGGATAGAAGGGCTTAAAGGGCATTTCGACATCTTAGAGTGGGACGATAACACGTCGCCTTTGTCGGCCACTCGGGTTTATGTGGATCGTCAACTGCAACTTGTGGTTGTGGATTTAATGTTAAGCTCCTTATATATCCATACAGCACCGACAAACCATTAAATTTTAGAGACTTATATTTTGCACAAAGAATGTCGTAAGCAATTTTTAAAACCATTGGTTTATGTTGTTGGAAGTTTTACAAAAAAATTGAACCGTTAATTATATACATTAAAAATGTAAGAGCGAACAAGAATCACACAATTTTATTAATTGGTTAAAGGAAATATTAGATCTTAAAGTTAGAAAAAAAAAATGAAGAAATTCAAAAGTTAAAAAAATGATATTCTCACATTGCAGAAAAAAGTTAATGAATATTTATGAGCTTGTGTGATAGATTCCATTCTTTTGGCAATACGAACTAGGCATGGATACACATATGTGCACTGCACCATCGTCGGACCCGCTTTTTTTAAATCTCCCATTCTTTTGAACCATTTTCCTTTCTTTGAACTTGCATATCCGCCTGTTAAATAAACTTATTTTTCTGTTCGATTGGGATTCATCCTTTCATGGTAAGTACCTCTTGGTGCATTATAGAAAGTTCTCATATTTTACTTTTGAATACGGTATGTTGATATCCGTTCAGCTCTACAGGCATTATCCATTTACAATTAGTTTCTGACGTGCGTTGACCTCGTTCTCCTTCGTCTTATAATTTGAGAGATACACGTCTTTTAAAAAAAAGTTAAAAAAGCATGTTATTGTTTTGATTATACGAAATCAGTACCCTTGTCTTGATAAAAGTTTCGATGCCTTGTCTATGTCAATGTTGCAGCGCAAATTTGTAACAAGCACATATATAATGTCATAAAAAGTAAATTTTGCTCTTTTTGACAACAAAACTTAGAACCCCAAAGTACAAAAATAAAAAATAATGAAAAAAAAAACTATCCAAACACAGTCCATATGTTTCACTTTAATAGCAAAATAATACTGCATTTCATAGGCCTATATGTCCATTATGATTTGCCGAGAAAAAGAAAAAGCAGATAACCCTTTAATCTCCGATAACCATACAATAGGAAAAGAGTATGCTCAAAAGTCAAATCCCGTGATGCGGCGGTGAGCATTCAATTCGCCAAATGGATATCCCAATTCGATCCAAAAGATGAATCGCACAAGTGGGACTACTTATTTATTAAATAGTTATGAGACCTCGGCCTAAAATATCTTCGAGGACCACGGCCACATGTTTAAATCTAGTAAAAAAGTATTGCTCGGTACAACTTTAATGCTCTTGGTCATATAATATCGTTGAATATATTATAAAAGTCCCATAACTCATGTTCTTATTACATCAGATCTCCCTTCCTGATTTGAAAATTTCTAAATGACCGAAACGAACAGTCCGAAATTATATACGGTAATATGTAGAGCCTGTTTGAGATTGTTTTTTTAATGTCAAATTTTGGATTGAATCATAATCACTTTATAAAGTTAGGTTATTTTTGCAAATTTAACTTTAAGTTATAAATTATGTTTTAACAAAATTTACTAAAATATGTTTGATGCCAAGGAAAGTGGGTTCGTACCACAGAGGCTGCAGTCCGAGTCAGATGTCAAGTATGTTGATGTGAGACACAGCAAGGGTGGAACAAGGGCAGATACCAAGGACTTTCCAGACAGAGCTTGAGGGTGGCAGTGCTGCGAGGGCAATAACGCATGATGAATACACGACGACAGTCACAGTCCGATGCTTAGGTCCAGAGTCAAGGTCCAGTATGTTTCTCTCTCTAGAATTCTAGAGTGAGAAAGTAAAAATGTTCTGAAAATGTCCAACCGTCAATGTTCCGTCCCTAATTAATTCTCAAGACCTCTATTTATAGAGATTGAGATGATGATGTCATTAACCGACACGTGGCGCCCCCGGGAGTGACACGTCACCGGGGGTCCATGGGTGCCGGTGCTCCACAGACTGTCGGATCGCATATTCACCCGGCCTGCCCCGCACAACGTCGCTCTGTCTGTCTGGAAAGACTGACTCCCACAACGTCAGTGTGGCCAGAGAACCCCTTGATCTAGCCTCAAATCCAAGACCTTGCAGAGTCCCACAGGCCTGGCAGCGGTGGGGAAGACCCGACGCCCAACTGCCAGGTGAATCAGGTGCGATGCCCTCCGAAGACCTTATCCCGTCTCGGAGTGACCCGGGGGTCATAGCCCCTAGGGGTGCTGACACAAGCCCCCAGTGCCGGAGCACGTAGGCCAGTCACGCAGGCACCCTGGCGGAGATAGTGTCCCGGAGGAGTCGCCTATTCCGCAGGCCGAGGTAGCATCCCGGAGGAGCCGTCTACCTGGCAGAAGGGGAGTCGTCGTGCCGGAGCACTTGGAGCTCCCTTTTAGAGATAGTGTCCCGGAGGAGTTACCTATCCATACTGGTGAGTCCTTGTGCCGAAGCACTCGGAGCATGTCAAGGTAGCATCCCGGAGGAGCCGTCTACCTGGCGGAAGGGGAGTTGAAGAGCTCCCTGGCGGAGATAGTGTCCCGGAGGAGTCGCCTATCCCCGCGGGTGAGTCCTTGTGCCGGAGCACTCGGAGCGCGTCAAGGTAGCATCCCGGAGGAGCCGTCTACCCGACTGGCCGAGGTAGTATCCCGGAGGAGCCGTCTACCTGGCGGAAGGGGAGTTGAAGAGCTCCCTGGCGGTGATAGTGTCCCGGAGGAGTCGCCTATCCCCGCGGGTGATGTACACTCCGGAGAGTGGGTCGAAGCATGTTCCACGACCAAGGCAAGGTGCGCATGGTGTGGTGAATGAGTGTGGTGCCCGGGGGCATGTAACATGATTGTGGTGCATGGGCGTAATGAAGTGAGTAAGGTGCCAGGGGCACGTCTTTGTGACAGAGAGCTTGGGGCACGACTGTATCAGCGGCGCGGCGCACGGGCGCGGCGGAGTGCGTATGGTGCCGGGGGTACGTTAGTGTGATAGAGAGCCTAGGGGGCAAGGCTATATCAGCGGCGCGGCGCACGGGCGCAGCAAAGTGTTGAAGTGCGGCGCCCGGACGCCGGCGACGGGGGTCGCAGAGTTGTGTCCGGGCAACGGGGTCGCGGAGTTGTGTCCGGGCGACGGGGTCGCGGAGTTGAGTATGGTCCCTTGAAGAGAAGTGAAGGTGTTAAGTATGGAGACCAAAGGCCAACCCATAGGGGAAGTCCAAGGCCAACCCTTAGGGGGAGGCCAAGGCCAACGCCAAGGGAAAGCCGAGGCTGACCCCCAAGGGGAGGCCGAGGCCGACCCCAAGGGGAAGGCCAAGGCCGAGGCCGACCCCAAAGGGAAGGCCAAAGCCAACTTCCTTGGGCAAGTGCCATGGTGCGCCGACGGGCGAAGTGCGACGGTCGAAGCGTGATGCGGTGTCGCACAAGGATAAGTTTCTTAGTGATGAAGTCACGTCACGAAAGTGAGAAGTGCACGTGACTTGAGCGTGCATGCTTTGACCGGTTGTGAGCGTTGAAAATGTCTGTTGCTTGTGCGGACGTGTCATGCAAAATGGGACCACAGTTAGCCTTTTTGTGCGACCAGGATAGGTTGGGAACAATGTTTCAGCGCGACAGATTGATCGAGAAATTAGTGTTTCAATGAAAGATGCCAAAGATCTTTGTTATCCGTAGGGTATTTTGGTACTTCATTGGGTCAAATTTGATTATATTAGTCCAAAATGTTTAGTTTTTCTGAATTAGGATCTAATTTATCAGTGTTGTATCTTTATTAAACGCCTAGTTTTTGTATCTTTATTAAACGCCTAATAACCGGATTCCAAACAAACTCTTATTACCAAATGCGGAATGAGAAAGAGATGGCAACATCATAAGCTCCTATGAGCACATAGTGACACTACTCTTCTACCCAAGCTGCAGATAAAAGGGCAAGAGGACTCAAAACTTTTGCAGTCCACCATCTCAAACTTCTAACATCATTGGGCTCATGGGTTCTGCTATAAACAAAACAAGGGTACACTCCGGAGGAGTGACGCCTGAGAACTCTGGTGGCTCGGCCTGCTTCAACGTGGGGTGGCTAACACCGGCCTCCTGTGTTCTCAGGTCACCCCTTTGGAGCACCCTTAGTTCAGATGGCGGTTAGACTGCAATTTCTCCTATATATGATCATAATCAACTTCAACAAATGAATCTTCTTCTTTCATCTTAACGTAATGCTAATATTCCTAAACCTCCTTGTGTGTGGTACTGAATCTTGTTTGTTGGCAGGAAATGCAGCTCAATATGGTGGCTCCCGGCTCGCACTTTGCTTTGTTTTTTGCTAGTAGTTGTAAAAGTCTGACAAGGTTGATGTTAGAATATACGGAATGTTAGCGCGTAGATTAATATTTTGTTATGATTTTGGTGACTATTAACGTCACTAAACTTTTCGAGTTTGATTATAAACTATGCAAAATCAGGTAGATAAACTTGTTGTCGCTAATAAAAATTTGTACGTGATCTAAATCCTTAAACGTGATCAAACAACCGTTTAAACCGTAATTAGCGAGAAAATATCCGTTGCAACATGGGAAAAAATGACCTCACTATGAACAGTGTGGGATACCTTATACTTGCCTCTCATATGTTTTTCACTTTTCGCCAATTGAAAATAAGAAAGGGGTTTAATGCTACTACTACGCCCTTCTATTTTCCATTGAAGTTCCAATTGTGGGCATCTAACGGCACAACGATAAACCCTAAAACCCTCAACCGTGATAGGCAATTAGCTCAGGTATGGATATGGAGATCGACCCACCAAAATCAGAAGGCAAAGAAACCCAAATCAAGGATGAGGACCTGTTCAGAGCCGCTAATTTAGGCGACTCCTCGGCATTCGAGTCCCTCTCCCATGAACAGCTTCTCAAGTCCCTCTCTCTCAAGAACGAAGACGACCGCTCGCTCCTTCACGTTGCCGCTGCTTCCCGACACACCCAGGTCCGCACAGGCTTCACAAAACTGAGAATGAAGTAGTTGTTGATTATCGTGATTGTCAAATGTGAAAATTCGCCCACTTTGTATCATTTGGTTATCGTAGTTAAAAATTTGGTTATGGTAATGGAAAATCTTTGGTGGGTGTCAGCTGATTCAGCTGATAAAACCTATTCGTGGCGTACCAATAAACTTAGGATCAAACCCCGCTACACCGGAGATTAGGGTACTTAACATTATGTAGTTCAGGCCCAAATGACCTCCTATAGACCGAAAGATATTTAAATTATGTGTTTGGGTAGCTCTATAGGCACCCTCTAGACTGCTAATGACAAGCATTGTTTTTCATGATTGTATATAACATGGAGTGCTTTAGCAATTTGGGGGTTCCTATAGGGCTATAGTTAATGTTCGGTTTCCTGCATATGCTGCTAGTATTGGGTGTATTTGAAATGTAGTTTTTGTTTTTTGGCACGGGAATTCCCTTTTGGGGAGTGTTTGAGTTTTTTCATTTTGGTTGAGGAGTTTTTATCTGGTAATTTGAATCAGGTGGTGAAGATACTTTCAGCTGCTGATCCATCAGGTAACTATATAAACAGTGGTGATGAAGAAGGCTGGGTGCCCCTGCATTCTGCAGCTAGCAGTGGTTTTGTCGAAATTGTGGAGGTTTTGTTAAGCAGAGGTAAGAAATTTCACGCTTTTCTGGATTTTGTGAAACTTATTTTGCATCAGACCTCCACAACGATTTCAAAATGACGGTTGAATCCATGTGTCGCACGTGGGTAACAGATAGAACCTGAGGTCGTATGTGGGGGTCCATGAATTCGTCTTTGTTAGGAAATGGATTACTTTTTCTTTGTGAAGTTTTCTTTTCATTTATTGGCTTTGGACATACACTGTTCCGTTTTTCCTTTTTGAATTTCGCTTTCATGTGTTGGCTTTCAAAAATTACAAGTACTAGACCTGCGTAAAACATGGTCTTTATTGCACAAAGTACCTTGGAATGCGTGTTTGAAGCTGTATACCTGTATGAATTAAGGATTGTGTAGTATCTAGTTTTGGTATGTATGGTTTATACAAGGCTTTTTGAGATCCTTTGCTTCTTTGCTTTGTAGTTCGACACTTTGACCCCCAATTT
Source organism: Escallonia rubra (assembly GCA_033065855.1). Classification (NCBI taxonomy): domain Eukaryota; kingdom Viridiplantae; phylum Streptophyta; class Magnoliopsida; order Escalloniales; family Escalloniaceae; genus Escallonia; species Escallonia rubra. The sequence goes on from JAVXUO010002438.1 coordinate 118,804, forward strand.
GGGGAACATTCCTGTCAATATGGTGGATATTGTCTTAATTCATGATGTTATTTGAGATGCTTTTTTTCTTAATTATAAGGATAAAGGAGGCATCGGCCTTTGACTGCGCCTGCCTTGTCGAATGTGCCATCATAAGTTTGGATATTAGGCATATACTGATTTCTGTTCTTCGCATGCGGAGTAAATCAGGTGAAGGTTCATCAAAATGTAGGTGTTTCATTCATATATGAGGTGACACCATTGACATGCAAACCAAAATGTAGTATAAATAATCTTTCTTGCTTCTAACTTTTTCCTACTGATGAACAGGAGCTGATGTTAATTTGAAGAATGATGGTGGTCGAACTGCTCTTCACTATGCTGCTAGCAAGGGTTGGGTGAAAATAGCTGAGTTACTGCTTTCACGTGGTGCGAAGCTTAATGTGAAGGATAAGGTTTGTAATTTCACGCCTGAGCTTTTCACTTATGTGCAGAACAAAGCGTTTTGAATTTAGCTTTGAGGATTCTCTGTCTTAATATCATGTTTTACGTGCAATATCTCGTCGACTATTGATCAGTGGATGTTCATTTCTTTTCACTTAGGTGGGATGCACCCCATTGCATCGTGCAGCAAGCACAGGGAATTCCGTCTTGTGTGAACTCTTGATTGAAGAAGGAGCAGAGGTAGATCCTGTTGATAAGGCAGGTCAAACCCCTCTTATGAACGCTGTGGTATGCAATAACCAAGAGGTATAATTTGTTGGAAACTTTTACTAATCTTTTTTTGGTCTTTGTTGCATAATTCTATACGCATCTATGCTGTCACATGACATCATTTGCACTTCATTAGCTGGGTCAAAATAGTTGCTTGATGAGTTGTTAAGGACTTTTCTACTTTTAGTTGGATATAAATCATCAGAAGTTTGGGACTCCAATTCCATCCCGCTTTTGTAACTTTGAGAATCTGGAGCTCCTCTAGATTCACTAAGGTATTGAGGTATCATTGAGCTCAACACTTCAGTGAATCTTCATATTCTGTTGAGGTACTGGCCGCTCAAACAATTCGTAACCGTATCAGCCACATAATGACCGATGGCAATGAGCGCGACGACCACTTATTGGCAATTGTGGAGCTTAGAAATGCAGCGGGCGCTGGTTTCTGGAGGTGGTGATGTCGTTGCAGTCTTCTGCAGCCGTTTCTTTAGAACCTTCCAAAACCTTTTGGGAAGCATAGTATTACCCCAGGACAGTAAAAATTTTGAAGTAATTGTCCTTAAGTTGTACTGCGTGAGGGATGGGGAGGGTGTCATACATGATCATTCAGTGTTCTGCCTTATGCTCTTCGATGCTACTTACCAAGAAACGGAGATAAACACTCGTACTTTGAAACTCTTGAACTTTGTTAGCTTCTCTAACAGAAGTTAGACGTATGATCTGAGAATTCTGGTCTTTGCAGTTGACCTTTGAATTTTTAAACGAACCTAAACAGAGCAAAAGGCATGGAGTTGGTAGTGATTTTGTTATTTTCTGATTCGATTTTTTCTCAATTCCTTCAAATCAGTGATGCGCGATAATAAAGATTGAAATAGCAGACAGAGCAATAGAGAAACAGAGGAGAGTAGATTTAATCACCCAAACTTGAGTAACATGAGCAAAAATTTGTTGTCAATTAGAGAGTGTCGAAATATAATGTGGAAGCTAAAGAGCCCTATTACCTCACTCTTCGTAGCTTAACTTCCAAACTTACCATTCTTACCAAAAGCAAAGTAGCTTCCAGTCATGGTAGTCCACCACTGGAAATAAGTTTAAAACAGCGCTACTTACCTGAAATGCTATGTTATCAAAGTGCTAGATGGAGTGGTCAACTCTAGTGCATCTTTTGGTGACAAGAGTTGGAAAGGAATGTCTTTTAAATCTTCAAATAACGTCGGAGAAGCCCAATTGGTTTAAGGTCTCGACCTTAAACCAATTGTTATGTTGTTGATACAAAAACTTTGGTGTCGTTTGAAAATTTGATACTGCATAGACTAGTCTGCATTAGAAAGAGCATATTCGGTTCATCTTCTTGAGAAATACAAATTATTATCTTTGTCTCGTACCAAAACAGAAGCCAATGCATTCTGAACTCTTTCTTCATTGTGTGTTAACAGGTGGCTCTCCTTTTGATTAGACACGAAGCAGATGTGAATGTAGAGGACAAGGAAGGGTACACAGTGCTTGGTCGAGCTCCAGATGATCTAAGAGCAAAATTAATCGACGCTGCTAAGGCCATGCTTGAAGAATAGAGCGGCTAATGGACGTAGGACAGGGTAACTCTACAGATTTCAGAGTGTGCTTTTATCAAGAAATTGGATGGATGGATATTGGGTGTTAAATTCCTGAAAATGAAATGTGTTATGTCCATCATCAGGACAGCCTATGGGTACTGAAAATGCTGAGTGCAGTTTCCTTTTTAATACCAGTAAAGAGGTTCCGTTTATTGGTCACAGTTAAAGGCCTCAAAATGACAGTCACGCGGCCTCTTATCTCTGTTTTTGCGTTGTGTTTGTAAATTGTAAAGTTCGTTGCGTGAACACTTCCAATCATGTAAAAGAAAATGGAGTTCTCGCAGTAAAAATGGAGGATTTGGGTGACACGGGAAAAATAACTTATAAATTTAAGCAGAAAATGAGAAAATGAAAAAGTTCTCAATTTTCACGTAATTTGGAACTGAGGTAATGAAAGTCGTACGTGTAACTAATTTCTCGTGACGAGGGACAGGGGCGGATCCAGAAAGTCTAACCGGGGGGGGCCAAAAAGACATAAAAAATTTGATGACTAACTAAATGAATGAAGAAGGTTCAAGTTTACATAAACCATGAAAAATAAAAAACACTAAGATTAAAATGTAGTTCATCAAGGTTTCACAAAACAAGAAAAGTAACTATATACATTGATGGTTAAAGCAGAACTCAGCGTTCTTTATAGTCACGAAAATCATCAATGATCGAGTCTATAGTAAACGTTTCCACAATATCTTTCTCAATGTGTACAATCAAAGAATCCGTGAGAAAATCATTATCCATCTTATTTCGGAGTTGAGTTTTGACCATCTTCATAACCGAAAATGCTCGTTCAGTAGTTGCAGTACGATAAATGTATAGTAAATTGCTCGGTTCGTGTTATAATTAGCGTAACTATTGAGTACGATAAATGTATAGTAAATTGTTCAGTTCGTATTTTTTTTGTAACTATTGAATACATTAATACTATAAGAATTAAACTAACGATAGCTTAACTATTGAAATAGTGTAACAATTGAATACGTTAATACTATAAAAATTAAACTAATGAATAGCGTAACTATTAAAATAGCGTAACAATTGAATACATTAATACGATAATTAGCGTAACTATTGAATTTGTTAATACTTCAAGAATTAAACTTAAAACAAAAGAACTCACCTCAATCAATTCGTATTTTTTCGTAATTCGGAGATTTGAAATTTAGGATTTGGAAGAATGAAGAATGAGAACGAAAATATTATGACGGCCGATGACTCAAAGAATAAAAAATACAACAAAAAGAAACCCTAATCAATTAGTTACGATACAATGGCATTTTTGTAAATACGTAAAATATGAGTATCTAATTGAAATAACTAAAAAAAAAAAAATTCAAAAAGTTGGGGGGTGCCGTGGCCCCCCCGGTCAGGCAGGAGCTCCGCCACTGACGAGGGTTACCATGGGTGAGAACTCATCTACACATATCCCAACGACTTCCATTAACGGTTGATGACTGACGTGCTTAGTAAGTATCGAATACATGACATCTGGATTTTACGGATTATCCCCAACTTCATGAATTTGAGTCCCCACACTCAAACATCAAGTTGATATGAACTCTTAAAAAACTAGAGTTAAATACATATTAGTACCCTGAAATTATCTCGAAATCTCACATGAGAGTCCAGAAGTTTATTTTTTACACCAAAGGGCCTGTAGTTTCAAATTCATAATAAGTAAAGACTTCCGTCCAAATTCTTAACGATCTCGTCAAAACCGTCAAGGACAATTTTGTCAACTTAGGTTTGTTTTTGAGTTAAATACACTTAAGTACCCTGAAACTACCTCGAAATCTCACATCAGAGTCCAAAAATTTATTTTTTTACACAAAAGGTCTGTAATTTCAAGTTCGCAATAAGTAAGGACTTTCGTCCAAATTTCACCACCATAACCACTTCTTGATGCAAGTGTAGGTCATTTCTCTATCATCACCCACCCACGACCACCATTAACACCACGTCACCACAATAGCATCCCTCCCTCCTTGTTCCCTATCTCTTTCCCTAATGCCGCTATCACATATTACCAATTGAAACCACTATCCTACACCATCACAAAAATTCCAAACTAAACACTCAATTAAATCGGATCAAAGGAAAATGTGTTAATCAAAGCTTTGAAAAGAAAAGTTGTAACTTCTAGAAATGAGGGATGATTAGGATTGTAAATCCAATTAGAAATAGATGAATAAAACAGAGGCGTCGGTCGCCAGTGACTGGTTGTGTATCTGGTTGGTCCGACGGAGGTTGGTGTTGATCGTGGCGTGTGGCCCTGGTGTATCTGGTGGTGGAGATTTGGTGGTCCCCCGGCTATGATGTTACGCCGATTGTTGATATCGACTATGTTGGTGTCACCGCGGTGTTGTGGTATTGGCGCTGGTGGTTGTGTTGGCCCCGGCGGTGATGTGATGAGACAGTGCCCACGGTGATGTGATGAGATGGCACCGCCAGCGACACCGCCGCATGGTGGTGGTTCGGTAGTGGTAATGCCTGTTTGGGTGATTTGGTGTCTTTGTGTATTTCAACCGTTGGTGGGGCTTAGGTAAGGGGCGGGCCGTTTGAATAGGGGTGGGGTGAAAATTTGAAGAAGAAGAAGAAGAAGAAAAGAGGAAAAAAATTGAAACTACAGGTCCTTTGTGTAAAAAATAAATTTTTGAACCCTCATGTAAAATTTTGGAGTAGTTTTAGGGTACTAATCTATATTAAACTCAAAAACAAGTTGACAAAATTGCCACGGTTTTGAAAAGATTTTTAAAATTTTGGACGGAAATCCTTATTTATTTCGAATTTGAAACTACGGGCGTTTTTGTTTAAAAAATAAACTTATGCACTCTCATGTAAGATTTCATGCAGGTTCAAGGTACTGATCTATATTTAACTCAAAAAACTACTATGATAGAAGGGTTGGTTATCTATGCGACTGTTAAATGAATGCAATGACAGAGAATCGCAGCGATTTAATATCAACCGTTTGTTCCCCCTCCTCTCTCACCCTCTTACCCATTAATATCTCCTATGTGAGAGTCAGAAAGAGGGAGAGAGACCACGACCATGGTTTCTTCTTCTTCTTCTCTTGGGCCTCCATTAGACCCCTGGCTCTTACCCCTCCAAGCTAACTCCAAAGCTTCTGACAAACTAAGACACCATTCTCGGACTCGGATCAATTTCCAAAAAATTGGCTTCACAAGAAAACCAGAACATATTGGTTCTATTAGAAGCTTCAGTGCATACTCTTATACTTCTGCAACTTGTGCACAAGTTCTTCAGAAGTCTGTTCTTCCTTTTGCTGCTTCCATTGCTGTTCTTCTCTGGTCCGGTCCTGGTAAGTGGCAACTTAACTCCATCACCCTCCTATCTCTGTCCAACTTTCACTTGATTTCTCTTGTTGGGTGCTTATATTGCTTTATCTCCTAATAGAAAAGCTGGTTTTGCCATACAAAATAGTTCTTGTTCCTAATGTCTGGTGAGATTTATACATGATTTGCATATGAGAAGTAAAGAATACCTCAACCATTCAGTTCAGATAACTTCTATTTTGCTGCTGAAAATGAGTGACGTGTACTAAATTAAACCTCTGTTTAGTTCCCAAACCGGTCTCTGTCGACCTAAACTCTAATTCTCGTCGCCATTTTTGAAGGGTCAAATAAAACGTTTATATCGAGTTTGATTTCAGTGTTGAAATGTTTGATATGTGAGAAAATGTTGCCATTCTGCGATTTCAGAACTGTTCTTCGTGAGCATTTAGAAGCAAAAGTCATAAGATCATTTCGGAGGAGTGATGCTACACAGGAAAGAAAGTACTCCGTAGATTTTACATAAGTTCATGCCAACTCAAGAGATGTGTATCTTAGTTATGGAATGGCCTTGGCACATCATTTCTGATACATGGTCAATTAGCAATCAAAAGAAGTTCTAGCAACATGCAATTTAGGTTACACTTTGAACAGATCAGACAACGATTTCTTGCAATCGAGTCCGAACCCAACATGTGTTAAGTGTTATTTATCAAAGCACATGAGTTGCACCTGGGAAGAAGTCCACAAGTTGCGGTAACAGAACTTGTGAGCTTGCATATTGCGATGGTTTAATCATGACCATTGCCCCAGAATAGTCAATTAAGTCCTTTTCCAACAGCAGGATGAATTCTTGAACTACTAATTTGAAAATTTTCTTGCTCTGGTGCGGTTGATGGTATTGGTATGGCAATTTCTTGTAATTCTTCTTAAGCATACTGATCAATTTCAAGCTTCTGGTGCTTACAGCTACTGCTGGATTTATGTCCGGTTCCACTGGAATTGAGTCAGTCCCTGGTCCCGAATTACCTCAGATTGATTTCCTCAATCGCTTCAACGGTAAGGTCTTCGTTAATACTTAAAATGTTCATTACACGCGTTATCTTCCTTGAAAATGACACGGGAAGAGAAATTTGCAGAAGCAAACCAGAAGAAATATGCAGAAAATGATGCAAGATTCAGAGACTCTCCCTTGCTAAAGCGTTTGCTTGAGCAATCCAAGTTGAACAAAGAAAAGTAAGTCTTCAGCTAAACCTTGGATCTTGTGCTCTATACCAAGACTGTCCAACTGCCCAATGTGGCTGGCTTAGTACTTGAAACTGTATCTTAAATAGCTTTGGCTTGAGCATGGTAGTAAAAGCCAAAGGCAGTCAAGTTATCATCACTGAATCTTAATATTGTGTGCTCTTCATGGATGCTGTCAGGAATAAGCAACAAATTCTGGACAAGTACTGCATTCGAGGGGCGGAATGGGGCGTTGGAGATTGTTCAGCAGAAGGGATGACACAAGAAGAGAGAGACAGCTTCATTGCAATGCTGAAAAAGAAAGCTGGAGTAGAGTGAATTTAGCAGTGTGCAGCCTTCTGGTAGTTTACAACCCAAAGCACCCAAACTAGTCATTTTAGGTGAATCCACCATGCCAGTTTACAAATGAACGCCATTTTTCACTTCATTTTTGTAGGGGAAGAAAGCTCTTGCTAGAAAATGCTCCTAATTTACTGTCTTCTGTAATATCTATGCAATGAGTATGTCATGCAGCCACCATTTACTCTAGGCTTCAAGCTTTTGATGGCTGATGGAGTGATTAATAGTGCATCCTTAGTAGACCTGGCAAAGCCTACCCGTGACCCATGAGTAGACCCGGCCTGAGACCAAAAACGTGGGTATGGGCATTGATTTTGCCTACCCATAAATCTGCTGGTAATTTTTTACCTGTACCCGCACACATCAGGTAAGAGCAGGTCGGGCATGGGCATATCTGCGGGTAAACAATACCCAGGATTTGAACTTTCGATTATTTGGTCATGTTTTCTTTTTGACTTGGTCATTCAGCTCCTCCAAAATTGTTTTCCTCGCTCCACCAAGGGAACAAGCCACCGTGTCGGACCATCACCTCCTGTCATGCCACCGTCCATTACCTTCTTTAATTTTTTACTTTTCTGCTTGTTGGTAATTTCTCTTAGGTATCACTAAGAAGCAACAATCATGATCCTACTCCAAAAAACGAATTAATTTATTTCAAATGAACAAAAGTCAGTTACCAAATAGCCAAAGACAATTAGATTATGAATCTGCCACTCTTTTTTCGAATTTTAATAGTAAAGTTCATATCATGAAAAAGGTTAAACAGGAACATACAGTCCATTCCAATCAAAATGAAAAATCAAAATCCATCTCAACTCTCTTTGATAAATGGAGAGCCAGTTCAAGACCCATACGCATTGAAATCGATGCATATATTTGTTGATAAATATATCTATATCTCAGCCCTTGATTATAAATTTCAATGGATGCATAGATTTCATGTCAACGTTAGTACTGCTTACCACTGACTGTTGCACAAATAATAAGGTAAGTAATAGAAAATCAGAAATTGCTCTGTCAACCCCCAGTCGGTGCCACATTGGTCGATCCCACAAAATGTCACTACGTACAACCCTATCCGGCTGGGTACACGTAAGCGTCCTTGTAAACGCTCGTCATAAGCATCATCATTGTCTTGTAAGCGTCCTCGTAAGCGCCCGTCGTAAGGATCTTCATTGCGTCTTAGGCGTCCTCGTAAGCGCCCGTCTCCGACACATTATGACAACTCATGAAGAAATGTCGAAATGTATGGGGTCAAAGTACATAATTTCCGAACTTATTTTGGGGGTTTGTGTGTAATAACCGACAATTTTGAAGCTCCAATAGAAATAAAGTAGATCGACTCATTACCGTTTTCCGAGTCGTCTTCTTGCGGCGTAAAGATAAGAGAACGAAGCGGACGACCGACGCAAACTGGTCGCCAGAGGATCTCGCCTTCGTATCTCAACGCAGTCGCCGGATTCCAGCAACAGGTACCTTCGTCTTTCTCTCTCATCTATTTCCTTTTTCCTTCTTTACTGAGGTCTCCTTCTCTCTCTCTCTCTCTCTCTCTCGTTTCGGTACATTCGAAGGTGGCACTATTGAAGTAGATTGAGCCCTTGGTCGAAGGAAAGAGATTATAGTTGTGTGACTTTGTAAGAGTTAATTAGTGAAGTGATCTCTTATGTTTTGCAAGAGTTCCATGTTTGTTTGTTCAATGACTAAACGAGGTTGATTCTTGCCACACACAGCCCATTTATCACATTGTTTGTTTGTTCAATGACTAAACGAGGTTTAAAGTGCTAGTTTAATGATTGATACTTGTTGATGGTTGATTCTTGCCTCAAACCTTTGCCTTTAAAGCCCGTTGTCTCTTTGAATCTTTTCCCAGTCATCCTGCATCATGTTGTATCGGAGGAGCAGGTTATTATTGAAATTGTGTACTTGCTTCCTTTATGAGAGTAAGCCTTCGCGCAACGGTGAGGTTGCTCTATTTTGACTGTGAGGTCAAGGGTTCAGATTGCGAAATATTAACTCTGCAGTAGTAGTAAGGCTATGTACATGTAAAACTCCCCAGACCCCACAGTGGCAGGTGCCTATTGCCCTTCGCTAGCCCTTTTCTCTTTTTTCCCTTCATTTAGTCAATTTTTGGCTGTTGATGAATTTGTTTCTCTTCGTTGGTTTGGAGTTGAAGAAAGATTGATTTATCATCTTTGCTGTTTGGTTCCTCATTATCTACAGACATGATGAAGGCCTCACCTCATCAGGTTGCTGGACACCAAGCCCTTGACGGAAAGCTTGGCCCTCTCATCGATGCTGCTGGGCACTTTTACAAGCCTCTTCAGGGTGACGAACGTGGGTTGAAGGAGGCGGCCTTCTACACAGCTTTTTCTTCCAACAAGAGCATTCCAGATCATATTCGCAAGTTCTTCCCTATCTTCCATGGCACTCAGCTATTAGAGGCATCTGATGGATCTGGCATGCATCCTCATCTTGTTTTGCAAGATCTTGTCTCAAGTCGCCTCAGTCCTTCTATAATGGACATAAAGGTTGGCTCCAGAACCTGGCCCCTGCAAGCGCCCGAGGACTATATTGACAAATGCTTGAGGAAAGATAGGGAAAGCACAAGTCTTTCACTGGGATTCAGGATTTCAGGGTTGCAAGTATATGGAAGCAAAGAATCAGGATACTGGAAACCTGACAAGAAAACGATTAAGAGGTTTTCTGCGGAGGATGTTAGATTGGTTCTAAGAAAATTTGTCTCGTCTAATGCATCTGCAGATTCGGGCTTGGATCCAGACTGCTGTTTTGCATCAATTGTTTATGGTGGATCCGATGGGATTTTGGCACAACTGCTGGAGCTGAAAGCATGGTTTGAAGAACAAACTACTTACCACTTCTATTCTTGTTCGGTTCTTCTGATACATGACAAGGAGTTGGTGTTGGAAGGGAGGAGCTGTGGCGTAGAAGTCAAGCTTATTGACTTTGCACATGCTGTGGAAGGCAATGGTGTTATTGATCATAACTTCTTGGGTGGGCTCTGCTCTTTGATAAAGTTTCTTTCGGAGGTACTTGAGGCCCCGAAATGTTGCACAATCAAAGCTTGTCCACAGGTTGAAGAAGAACCCTGATAACGGTACTGACAAATGAAGAATAATAAATTTGAGCTTCTTAACCACAATGTGCATTGGCTGGTGGCGATCTCTACCTTTAAGAAACTTTCTGGTGTATACCTTCCCCGCTTGAACACTGATTTTATTTGCTGAATTTTGAACTTGATGAAATTTAACAGCGACTTGATGAACAAAAGTGACCTGAAGGATTCAAACCTTACAGCCCCGTGATTTGAACCCTTGCACCTTTTTGTAGTTCCTTATGCTCTGGCTGTTCTTCTGATTTGTTTGTAACTGACTCCGCAAAGAGTTCTCTTGTTCTTTAGACGTAAGTAAATATGGCCTTATAGAAGAGCTGTTGGGGAAAATATGAAGCTGTATGACTTTCTGCTTGCAGATTTGTCTTACCCTTTGGATTTCTTATGCTGTGTCCAGATCTTTCTTACCCTTTGCTCCTGTCCCCCTCTCTTAGGCTTTGCCTGTATGGTTCCTCTTTGTACAATCATTTTGAGCAAACATGGACAGGAACTCTACCCCACAAAAATGGACAGTAAGTCAAGGATCTTGTCATAGAACTTGTCGATTCATCATTCTCTACTAAATTCTCAATCCTGTCCACAGAACTTAACATGGTAGAAGCATGTCTACAAACTCTATTTGCAGGGCTGTCCTAGAAAATCAGCGCTGTGTCAAATTCAGAAAATAAAGGAGAGATGGCAACTTTAGAGGTTAGCCAATTGGTGTTGGACTCTGGATTTTGAAAAGTGCAATGGGAGGGTGATTCGTCTAATACAGTGGCCAAATTATGTTTCCTAGATTGGTGGTGTAATCAGTGATGTAAAGAGAAGAATAAACTTTTGCTGCTACCTCGGATAGCAGCCAAATTTTTTCCTAAAGAGAAATCTGAAGTACCTTATTTCACGTGAAGTGCCACCAATTAGAATATCAGAAAATAGGTCAGCACATGAACCGACCAGAAATGTTAGATTTGTGAACGAGTTTGAGTCATGGATAGAAGAAGCCTATGAACTAGTCATCCATCCTAAAGGATATAAACCCACCATGTTAAGGAATGAAATCAGACTCTTCTCAAAGTATATAAACGAATAGAAAGACGAAGTATCTTCGCTCCATAACAGTTGATAATCACTGGGACATTGTGCTACCAGCTTGGACAATTCGGGGCCACGTTTTGTTATTCCTATGGCTTTTTTGGATATGGTGGTATCTTATTGACTACTGCCACAAATACAGTTCTCATTTGATCTCTCTCTGCCCCTCTTCGAAAAAAAGCCCCTCTGCTGAAAAAAAACTCTAACCTCTCTTTTAGCGGTCCTCCACCGGCCACCGCCACCACTGGTTTCCTCCGGTATGTGGTGGTGTGGTAGATTTAGTTTGCTTTTCCTTTATTTCATGTTTCGTCTGGTGTTGGTTGATCACCCTTGTGTTCAGCATCTTGCGACAAAGGGTAGCTGTGATGAAGGACGAGGGATCTGCTACTGTTTCATCGGATCTATTGCCTGAGGTGTGGGTTTTGATTGACGGGTTTTGGTCCAACCTTGGGTAGGTGGTTGCCGGACATCGTTGTATTTGGGCGTGGTGGTGCCATGGGTTAGAGAAGGTAGGAGAGTCTATTAGTACTTTTCATATTTTTTAAGCTTGTTTTTTAATCTTGCTTTGTTTTGTAATCCCAGAGACTAGGGATGTTGGCCTCTTTAATTCACTAATGGTATATATTTCTCATAATTCCCAAAAAAAATTAACCAAAAAAAAAAAAGGTTTTACAAGTTACAACCATTAATTAATTAAAATAATGAAAAATATACAAATAAAACGAACATGGTAAGACCGTCTATCCAAGAACACATGGAATTGAACTGGGTATGACAATTGAAGGAAATGACTGCCATTTAGGTAAACGTAAACCACCTACCAAGCTTACCAAGCAAGCCCATTCAGGTATGCATGAAACTCCTTGTTGGAATTGGGTTTTAAACCCATTGTGAGAAGCAACTTCGACTTAATTTTTTAATAGGGTTCCAAACCAAGTTTTGGTTAGGAACAAATTAATTCATGCATGTTTAAAACAAATGGAAGGTGAATGTGAAAATTGAAGTTAAAGTTGGTGGTTCAACTTGAAGGGAAAAGAGTATCCAACATTGAAGAGATAAAGCCAAATTGTCTCATTATAAGGCTTAGCCTTGAGCTAAGGGTTGGATCCCTTGGGGGTACCCATGTTTTGTGAGGTAGGAGGACCTAGGTTGACCCAAGGTCCACCACGCGCGTGCGCCGCCCGGTCCGGTCCGTGGCTTGGTCCCATCAGGCTTTATTCTTTGGGGACAAATAAATTATTATTTATTTATTTTCTTTTCCGAAAAGTTGTAACATTTCCAACCAGCTGTGAAGAGTTGCACCCCCAGTGAATACTCACTGTATAAAAACCGAGTTGCACCCCCCGAAATTATTTTCTGTAATATTTTTGTCTCCGAATTTCCTGTGTCCGAAAGAGTTCTGTGCCATTGTTTTGGTTCGCCGGGTCTGCAATTTGGAGTGCTCCTATTTCAGACGTATTGCCGTTGTATCCTGGGAGACTGTCGTCAAGAACCGTCAGCACCGTTACGGGACGAATAAAGTCTTAAGGACAGTGAATCAAATTCACGCTTCGGCCTTTTCATTTGTTGTTCTGCATTTACTACTGTGAGTTATTAGACACATTTATATTTTCAGTTTACGTTACTGCTGTATTTGGAACATTAACATATGCATGTTAGTAAGTGTTCGAAACTGATTTTCTCACAAGTGCACACAAGTATATATTTTTGACAACAACACTCAAATAAAATATAATCCGTACTTTCCATATACAAGTTGACATCTAATTGTTTTAGGGTCCAAGTAACCATCTGTCTTGGAATATTAACAAATATAGTGCTGATGGAGATCCAAAACTATAGTTTAAAGTAGCGTACAAATATACGCAAGTCACTCAAACGGAAGCATATGCTAAAGAGTGCTCTTTACGAAGAAACAAAAACGCACTTGTCACTGAATTTCTCCCAGAAAGTAGGTGATCCCATCTGTCACAATGCTGAAATTGAGGAACCGGATTGAAGTTGACATGGAGGAAGTATGTACAGGAGATGGTATAACCGAAAGGGTAGCCAAATGGCTCTGAAGAAAGTTCTACAAGCCATGATGATGCTTTCAAAATCTAGCCATGACGGTGTCTGGGGAAGTTTATGCAACTCGACGTACGATCAGATTACCAGGTCTGCCAACTTCTGTTGCAACTCAGATGGATCAATGCTCCGGTCATCGATAACCTGTGCGTAAAGCGAAAAATAAGATTGATTAGACATTGTTGAAAAGTTTTGAAACTGCATTCGAAAGCTGGTACCAGATTAAGCAAATGGACTGACCAGGCAACATACCTTGGCTTCAATTGTATGAAGCAATCTCTCATTCACTTTACAGGAAATGCAGTTGATGATATCCAGGCCTTCTCCATGCAGAACACTGAGCAAGGTCGAAAGAGGCGGCAGCCCGCTTTTCGTGATCGTGGGGGTGCTTACCACGACTTCCACCCCTACCCTACAAGTTCTAACTGTCACATTACACCTCTGAGAACTTGGTGAACAGTCAGAGGTGACAAGTAGTGCTTCTTCTCTTAGGTCCTCTCTCTTGCCATTCAGCCCTTCTATCCTCTTTTGAAGATGCCTTATATAGATTGTAGCCTCATGCATATGGTCAGATGCAGACCTCTTACCCTGATCAGTAAGCATCAACTCACCATGTAAGCAAACACTGATCAAGTTTTAATTTTATGCGGTCGTATCACATGCAACAGGTGATTGTACCGCTGACGAATCTTTCTCGGTGATCATGTGACGAGAGAATCAAACAATGCATAATATTGCGAAACAAAAGAAGTGTCAGGAGACCAACACAAAAGTTTACCTTGACATGTTCGGGTGGGAGTAGTGATCGTAGGGATCCGAAAAGTGTAGCCATTTTTTGCCTCCGATGTCTTTCGGCATCTCTGTGCATGATCTTCTTCTGGTTCTCGTTACGGGTCCCATCAAACTGATCAAAACTAACACTGACCTTCTTCTTGTACTCATTAGGGTTTCCATCACACTCATCAAGACTTGCCCACGAGCTTCGCCGCTTCCGATTAACCGGCTTGTTGGCACCTGTGGCAGCTAGGAACCCGTCCTGTTGGACATCAAATAAAGGAACCGGAGGGATGAAATCCATGGACTAGAAGCTTATATATAAGAACCAGCAGCTTCGTTTGTTCTTTCCCTCTTCGTTGCCCAGAAAGGGGAACAACATATGCTTAAATCTTCCAGACAGACTAGAAGTGAAGTACAAGAACTTGTCAAGATCTTGTCTTACATTATTCGGCCATGATAATCTCGTCTTATATTCTAACTACTCAAAAGTTTTATCAGCAATAGAAAAACGTGGGTAATAACGGTCGAAATCTGAAACAGAAACGAAGCTTGATTGCAGTCATCATTGTCACAAATTTTGCGCCATGTGACCTTCCACCTAACGGCACCTATATATGTTTGATGCTTATAGGAGTTTTTGTTTATTTAATAAGAGAGTTGCACCAAAAAAATAAGAGAGTTGGATTAACAGTAGAGATAGCACACGTTTTCATGCCAAAAGGGTTCATCTTCTTGGCTATTAAAGCAGATTAATCGCTCTTCAAATGTGTGTGTGTGTGTGTGTTGGGGGGGGGAGAGAGAGAGAAAGAAAAAGAGCAACTCTCGTAGGGAGAAGCATAAGTAAGATTTTTCAAACAACACGGTCGTAATGTACACCATCAATTTTGATACTTCACTATGATTATATGTTTCAAGAGTCTATCTGGATTAATTCTGAGATGGTCAAACTTGGTTGACAAATATATAAAACTGATCGATAAATTCATAATGCAAGAAAACAAAGATTACGGATTAGTCGCTTTTTCAAGTAAAGTATTAAAATACCTTTGTTAATTACAGAGACAAATATCATTTATTATTTAAAGTTAATTTTAGTAAAATAGCTCAATTATGAAACTTGGTTAAAATTAATCTGAAATTTGCTTTCAAAAAACCCAAAAGTGTATCGTCGCGAGGAGGATCTAATTTGAAAAGTGTGTACTCCATACTAGTACTTCTTTTTCATTTTCTTGTTTCTAGTGGCGTTTATTTAGTGACTCTAAAAAAGTGCAGTTAATAATTATCACCGAAAGTGTTAGAAGAAAAGTCACTAGAAATATTTAGCGACTATTAATTGTCATTATATACGGGGTTGAAGGAAGATTCTTACGACCCAGGTAAGAGCCAAAAAAAAAAAAAATTCTTTTACTTGCAATATTCTTGCTAAATAAGTGTGAGGACAAGATTATGCGTGACAGTGAGACCATATATCAAGATCACAAGGTCCCATAAACTTCAATATTATGGAATTTGGCCCACCAAATCCGGTCTTGATCATTACTGCTGCCGGGCATGTCCATGCCGTTTATATTATGCATCTTGTTTTTGTAGCCATTTACTTTGGTGTTATTTTGATACACTTTAGGGTAGAATAATTAGTCGCACGGTTTGAAATCCTTTACGTTAATATTTTACTGCATTAGTGTGAAACTTTATAACATTGTCAGATTCAGTCTTTAACGGTTTAACCTTTTTGTAGTAAGTGGTGACTTGACACGGTACCAGAATTGTTTCAGTTTTTCGCGCTTGCATACTTTTAGGGGCCGTTTGACACGATTTTTTTTTGCTCTTTTTTTTTCAGTTTTAAAAATTGAAAAAATTAGGAGCGTTTGGTAACACTTTTTTTTTTCAATTTAAAAGTGGCTTTTTAAATTGTAGAGTAAAAAAAAAGAGGAAAAATCTCTTTTTGTTTTTCACTTAATTTTTTTTTGAGACCTCCACCACAACTCACCCACCGCCGCCCGGCAGCCACCACCACTGGCCGGAGGCCACCTCCGGTAGCCACCGCCGCCAGACAGCCACCTCCGGCAACCACCACCGAGCGGCAGCCACCTCCGGCCACCACTGCCGGCAATCAAGTCCGGCAGCCACCGCCACCCGACAGCCACCTCCGGCCGCCGGCAACCACCACCGGGTGGCAGCCACCTCCGGCCGCCGGCAGCCACCACCGCAGGCGACTGCCTGCCGACGACCGCCGACGACCACCGTCGACCACCGCTACGCCCCACCACCGCCACCGCAAATCACCACAAAAAAAAAGGGTTACCAAACACCAAAAGCTGCTCTTTAAAAACTGAAAACCAAAAAAAAAAGTTATGTCAAACAGACCCAGTCCCTGCTTTCAATTTTTAAGTTAAACTTTAAAATACGTATTTCAATGCAATGTTTCTACCGTTAGCCAGAGAACTCATCGCTCGACACTCAATTAAAAAGGAGACTTCATTCTTTTGCTATTTGCTCCTAGAAACTTGAATCGACAATAATTATCAAGATCACTGACGTTCAAAACGTATTTTTTTTTAAACCGAATAACATTTTTCATTTTGCATAACTTGCATTCAAGTAGTGCTAAACATAAAAGGCTTCTATACTTTTTTTCATCTTCTTGTCGTCCAAATCCACCATTCATCTCCTCAGTAAGCCGAAAGAATCGAAAACCATTGACTTGATCTTTTTTTTGGTTTTCGCGGAAGATAGTCTCGCTACTCATATAACCAAGAAAAGAGACCCTCTTCTCTATATAAATTGTTCTGCTTGATAAAAAGGAAAAAAAGAAAAACAAATATGAGTTCAAAAAAATTTAATAAGAAAATGATATCTGAACTATATTGCACTGTAGGGCCATTCCAGACAGGATAAAGTCTGAGATTCAGAGTTCAGTTGGAATATTACTAAAAAAATATGTACCATTCCACTTAAAGAAATTATTAAAGTTGCAATCTCAGTATGACTAAAAACTTCAAAAAAAGATTTGCTTTTTAGCCTTAAAGCTGTATCTGACAAAGTTGAACTAATGGGCATAATCTGTGTCTATGAAGTCTAAAAAGATGAAGCAAGGAGTTTATTAGTGGAAAATAGTCCAATCATCTTGGATACTAACTTGATCCAGACGTTAAGAAAATGTGCTTTTTAAATCTGAAACTGCCTGAAAGAAAAATGTGATTTTCAATCAAGTTGCAAATGCATATAAAATTTGTTTCATTATCAACGATTACGACTTGATTATTTGGGTCACACTGAATAGGAACAGAGTAGAGACAGGGCGGATCCTCACATTTTGAAAGAAGCACGGATGTTAGAATCTTTTGCGTGTCAGGCCCACATAGACATATACCAAGACTGGGTTGATGACAACGTGAGGAAATAGGCTTTTTTTTTTTTTTGTGATGATTATTCATAGTTTGGTTCAGGATGTCTGTAGGTTTTGGCTTTTATAGCCATCCTTTTTAGTTTTATTTGAACCTCTTGGGTTGCTTGGTTTGTAATGGCCTTATGGCTGAACGCGTTTCCTTTCTTTGAATGCAATTCTCTTATTAACAAAAAAAAAAGAGTAGAGGCATTTGCCTAGATGGAGTATTAAGAATGTAAGTAAAATGTCTTCTTAATTCCTATTTGATTTGATGATAACCAGTGTAGCTAACATCTAGTGCCGCTCTGATTTTAGCGATACTCCAGGAGCTTGAATGGCAAAAGTACGTATCAAATATCACTTCAAATTTTGGTTTAACAGTTGTAACGAATAATTACTCACGGGAAGGATAGGTTTGGATGAGTGGAGTAACACCGGGACAATGATCCTCTCCACTGACACAAGTGACACAACATCTAGACCATTCA
This sequence comes from Escallonia rubra, assembly GCA_033065855.1. Taxonomy (NCBI): domain Eukaryota; kingdom Viridiplantae; phylum Streptophyta; class Magnoliopsida; order Escalloniales; family Escalloniaceae; genus Escallonia; species Escallonia rubra. The sequence goes on from JAVXUO010002438.1 coordinate 136,908, forward strand.
AATACCAAGGCCTTCGTACGTATTAGAGAAAAAATTCCACCACCACCGCCAGGCCGCCACCCTTCGCCCTCCCTGGTCCAGACTAAGGGTTACACCATGTACCAGCTTATTGTCGAAAGCTCCATATTATACACTATGACTAACGTTCGGCGATAATATAGTTTCTGACAACAGGTTCAACCACAAATATGACAACGGAGAACACATCAAATTATTGGTGACCAATGATCATTGAAGAAAACAAACTACAAAGACGGGAGAATTGCATGATTTCTATTTGCACATTTGTATCAGAACACTTCTCGAGGAAACAAAATTTTACAGGGGGGGAAAAAAGGAATGATTCTGAAATTGCACTGAAATGACAAACCGATGACAACCTCAACCCACTACACAAAAAGAGAAACCAATGAAGAAATTGTAAATCGTAAGGACGTGTTCAGATCCTAGCTTTAACTGCTGAATGTGATGACTATGGTCGATGATACACATATTTCGTTCTGGGATCCACGATGAGGCCCTTTCCACCATTCACTTCCAAATCGTGCCTGCATTGAACGAATTCATTTAGAACTTAGAAGGGCTGGGTCTGATTACCATGGTCATCAAAAGCCAAGAGCAATTGTTATCGAATTTATTTACTTCACTAGTATTTTGTTTTTTCCGGGTTGTTCAAAAATGGCACCAAACAATATAGAACCTTCTGACAGAGGTCAGCAGTCTAAGTTCCCTTAAATAAAGACGGGCACTTCTGGAAAAATTCGTCGCCTTCCCGTGCTTTTCCATTAAGAGAAACCATTCATAGAAGTCATTGGGAGTGTATGGGACATAATATGCGGATCAACTCCAAATAGAAACTTTTGAAACAGAAGCATATAAAACTCAACTGAAACACAAAGTCAGGGATGGTCAGCTGCTCCCGAGGAACATATCTGAATAGCTGGAGGAGCCGATCAACGTAGACCACTTTTTTCCATACCTGGAGTTCAATTTCCAAAAGTTTAACATGCTTTCAATTTAGACTTGGTAATTAGTTGAAGAAAGTTTGGACATACCACACTATCTACAAACAATTGCAAAGCAAAAATTGCAGCCTTCAATCCAAATGTCGGGTGAAGGATGTATATGGCCTATAAACAAAGGAAGACATTAAATGTAGTACAGCAACCATGTATGCTTAATCAAGAAAATGTCGCATTGCATACATGAAGGTTACGCTGGTGTTTTCGACCAAGTATTTGCTGTACTCTCCTCATCCATCCCAGGTCTGGTTGCCTGTTTACTTGGCAAAATATAATTTAATAAATTACCAAAACCGATACTGCGCGCTACTTTTTCGAGCTCGTAGTGTGTTGTAAGCACGATCATACAAATGAGTGCATTTAGCATGAAATAAGTTTATTGTCTTTCAGGTCGGCAAATAAAATCAGAACTTCAGCAGAAGTTTCACTGGTTCTGGTACTTGAACGTGAACAAACAAAAATATAAAAGCAAACAACAGATATAAGAAGCCTGGCAGTTCAGGAAATGCTTCATAATGAGAAGTAAACAAAACTCACATCTGTAAAGATGCTGCAGAGTGGAGGTAAACAATACTGTAAGGTTTCTGTATCAAGGGCTCAAACTCCTGAAAATCAATATTCAAGGAGAATAATTCCTAGCTGTAACAGCCAAAGCCTAAAAATAAGGAAGAATGCATGGTAAAGAGAAGCAAGCATTTTATTACAGCGTGGAGCATCAAATTTCTATAAGAATTAACCCTGGCCAATCGCCAACAATATATTCAGCTGTATATCTAGCAAATCCAACACGTTAAACAAAAAGCAAGCTATGCACTGTTTACCTTCACTACATAGAGTACAAATCGCTCCAGATCAAGACATCGTAACAGAAAATGTGCTCCCACAACCACCATTACTGGACGACCCTCACTATCCACCCCTCCTCGATAACTGACAAATATAAACAAGGAGAGACACAAACATAAATGTTCCTCAGCAATGATTCACTGAAATTATGTACTTGAAATCTAAAGATTTACATAATTGGTACCCTTCCCTGAGGTGATATGTGACTTTCACATTTTAAAAGTCGACAGAACTTGCAGGCAAAAAGACATTATTCTGCTAGGAAGGCATCTTAACCGATTTACGGGGGCCATGATGGTATAATAATAATAATTTAATAACCATTGTACCAAGTGTGAAACTTTGGCAACAAAACATACTTTCTGGGAGAATTTCCATAGATTAGTTCTAAACAAACTTTTTAACCACTGAGGAAAGTAATGACAAGAAGCCATACACGAAGTGAAACAAGCTTTTATACAATCAACTGACTCTTTATGAAGAAATTAAAAGTAACAAAAACAAAAGATCCCCAAGGGTTCATTACCACCAAAAGCTCAAAGTTGCTTACACAATTTTCATCTCTGCAATTTCGGAAAGATTTAGAGAATTTGCTTTAGCAAGATATCTAGAATGGAGGGAATATTCTTCAGCAGCAGACAATGGAGGTCCCCCGAGGTCACCAAAACCAAGCATCTTGGCGCAATTCCATCCACCTTGCGCTTGAGCAGTTTTTTCCCATTGTTCCTTTCGTCGCTGATCCGGATCCTTAATTAGGGACATGAATGCGGGATCCAAATATGAATCCAAATATGAAGAGTTCCTGTAACAGAATTTTTTATAAGGTCACTCAAGAGAAAAAGGCATACGATTAATTTTGTTTTTATGCACAAACAAGCTCTTTCTAAATTTTCCATCTTCCTTCCCACATTAAATCCTGTAATCCGTCAGTTGAACTGATAGTCATTGATGACCACAAAAAAGCACTCACTTCTAATTTATGCAAGATTACATCAGTGATAGTTCTGCTTAACATGGGAAATCAGCGGCTAGCTGATCAAAACTCCATAGTATGACAGTGATCAATTAATTGACAAATAGCATAACAGATTCCTCAGAACTGCAGAAACTAGTGATTGATAAACAGTGTTGGAATAACGGTCCAAATAAGTTCCGTCGTGCCCACTGCAGAGCTCAATACAAGATAATGAGGCTGACTAGTGACAGTACAGGATCGAGCTAACCGCTCAAGTCTATCTTGAAAACTGGAAGTGGTGAATTTAATATCTTAGAGGAAGAAGGAGAATCGCGGTGATTTATAAGCATACAATCATCTTAATCGTGGCCAATCCCGCATTTATATATGATGTACTTCACTAAATTCATCAATCATCACTAACACAAAAGCACACCAAATCAAAATCTGAAAACACAGATGTTTGCAAGGCCACTGACCGTCTCACCAATCCGACATCACTGACAGGAAGATCAACAGGGGCTCGTGGAGGTTTAGGAGCACTCTTCTTCACATTGGGCAAAGGCTTTATTCTTATTTTGCGTTCATCGATGATTGTCTCACCATTTTCATCCCCAACATCTGCAGGAAGCTTCGAAATAGCCACCTCTTCCTCATGTTCATCACGAGGAAAGTAAAGTGGAAGTAATCTACAATGTCAATGGAAATAAGATATAAGATCCAGAGAACCATTTTTCACAAAAGAAAATGCAATTTCAGGTAATAGTTCGTCCAGTAATTAGATATGAAACAAATTACGACCTCTCTAGTTTTACAAAGATATATGTATGTATAGTCTTACAACTTCCAATTAGAAGCCTTTACCTTTTGTAAATCTCTGTATCAGACGCTGTCGCCGTACAGAAAACAACTGCTGTGATTTTATCTTTCTGTTTCTCTAGAAAACGACGCACAGTTCCTGACCAAAAGCAAAGAAAATATGAACCAATATACATGAATATGTTTTCAAACTCTGCAACAATCTATGGAGTAACATGACATCGGGCAAGCACCTGTCAATTTTGACTAAGAAACATAAGGGCAATATATAAAAGCACATAGGGAATCTCACTTATTGCCACATGAGCAGCTGGTTCACGTGGGTAATTTTTGGCTTCTGTGTATATACAGCCCATAGCAATACTGCGTTCATACATGTTACAGATAGTAAGTTCCAGTTCTTAATAAGTAAGAAAAGTTGTAAGAATCTTATTACAGATGCAGCCTGGGCTACCATACAACCTTTGGAGTTTATTTTCTATGAGAAGCTCAAGGCAAGATCGATAGCAGTGACTCAGAGCATTCTCGGCAGCAGTATGATATTTCACCGCATATTTGGGACCAACAGTATGAATCACCCTCCTAAGAAAAGTAGAAGATACATGACTTCGAATTAGGCCAGAGGATATTAGACGATGTAGCATGCTGGATGACACTGTATATATTATTAGCAAAATGCAGAAGGGTAGCAGAAATTTATGAACTCATGGAGCTAAGAGACTGCGCAATGGAATATGTAACATGTATTGTGCCCAACTTGAGTGGTTCAAATTAGCCCTACTGTTCTGTAACAACATAAGTTACTATGGCTGCAATAACTTAGTCATTTAGGACTTGAGACAACATAACAAGCAATTCATTTATTTTCATACCAACCCATTTATTTATCCGTCATATGCATTGGCAAGCTTTTGCACAGGAATGGGTGAAGAGTCGAATGCTTTGACATTTCCTCATGAGGGACGAATCAAGAAAATTTTGAATCAAGAGCTCTAGATTTTTGTTCATCCCTGCCGTAAAAGTATGCAGGAGTTTGCAGCGATAACTTGGTACATAGCGTTAAGATATGTCTATGATTAACTTATTGGCAGGCTCTAGGAATAGTCGGAGCCATACCCAACCAAATCACATTCCAGCAGTGATTGACAGTATCGATGACTTGAATTGACTATGGAAATTTCATCGTTCGTCATAAATTCAGTGATTTTCTTCCTTTTTTCCCTAGAGCTGATTTTCTTCTCTTTCCATTCTTACGATCACGCTCACTGTTGAAAACAGAGCTGCTACCATCACCAGGGACACCTTTCCAGTTATTGCGCAACCAATTGGCTTTCATGGGAATTTGGTGCCTATTTCGACAGATACAGTAGAGAATTCATCTCCTAGGGCTTTCGGAGGTAGTAATTGTGTGCAGGTAGCGTGTGGGGGTGAAATGGTAACCGGTAGCATGAATACCAGTAAATCTATAAAAGCCAACTTTATCTTTAACCCATTTTCTTCTAAGTTTACTGATAAATATATATTTGATCCAATTATGCTGAACATTACCTCCAAATTTTATACTTGTCAGAAACAAGAAAAGAAAAAGGTTTCGGACTACATAAAACTTGGTTTAATTCCGGCTTACCATTTCCCTGCTTGATTTTGTGGATCCCATGGAGTTTTACGATGATGCTTTTAATGGATTTCACGAAGGTGATGAGGAATTTAGCTGGTAGTGTTGTGGTGGCTATGAGGGGCTACAGTGTCTTTATGGGGGGAGGAAACCGAAGTGCAGTATACATATGCATTAGGTATGAAAAGAGATATATGTTTAATAGTAAGATCAAAAAAGCAAAATTGGCATGTCCAAAAATTGTAAATAGAAGTGCAGCCTTGTTGTAAACCCAAAAATCAAAGTAGTTGTCCATTCTCGTAGTATAAATGGTTAGCAACATATAGGATTGAAACGTTACTGGTTAAACAAGAAGAAACTGCAATATAACCTTGCAAGAAGCCAAAAGAGAAAAAGAACAATGAACAGCCCCACCTTGCAGGAAGGTCATATGCATTAGTAACTTTGGCCATGCCTGTACGACAGCCACCCTGGAAATAAACAAAGTCATATACAGCATTTCAATTCTGGCATCACTATTTCCATAAAGAGGCTAGGGAAGCTTGCTGGATTCCTTAATATTGCAATCACACGACAAGGTAAGATGTATAACACATGAATGCTTATTCCTACATCCAGTGGCTTACCAAAGTTGCACATTCTTCTGCAAGACCAGGTCCTGCTGCAGCATGCAAGCCAGTACTGCTGTGTGCTTCGTCCAGGTTCTGTCAAAGAGCATTAGAAAAAAATTTCTCAGATGAACTAGTAATGGTCATTTTGTTACTGATGCGAACTGGGGATGCTCAACGTCATAGATCGCTAGAACACTGCCTATGTTCTTTATAGGATGGAAATAAAAAGTATCCCTGCAATGGATTCACTATTCCCTGCAGAAATTTATTTGAACCCTACGTAATTCAAGGTCATCCCACAGATGTAGACCCTTTTTTGTATATAGAAATGAGAAATTTCGGTGACATGATTTTCGCTGGTCATAGTTGCTAGAATCCACACCTCTATTCGATTTAAATGTAAAACAACTTGGGAAAACTGTGACTGAGCCGAGGATGGTCCTGAATAGCAGAGTGAATAGGTGAATGGTAAAGTGAATCAGTAAATGGTAGGGTGAACCACACAATTCACTAATTTCACTAAAAAAGTGTTGGTTCTCCTCTTTTGGACCATATTTTTCATAATGATAAGGTAAGTACCATTTAAACTAAAGCATGCAGAGAGAATTGTGCAATTTGACACTATAACCACTGCATTGATGTTTCTCTGAAGAATCCAGCGAATTAAACAGCCCAGATTAACCCTGCTGTAGCGTGTTCACAATTGCCGGCCCAAATATGTGGTCTTGTTATATGCATTATTTACTGTTACAGTCAGACCGACAAATAACTAAAGGGAACACCATTTTCAAAGATTGTAAAGCTCACCTCGTTTGTGGAGTTCACGACAGCATCAACCTCAAGATTCCAAGGGTTCCCTCTCCACAGATATATCTTCAAGTTAATTTCATGATCAACAGGAAACCTGGACAGCATCCCGTTTCCACTACTCCCATCTCCAGAAGACGAAGTCAAGGGATCAGGAAAGTACGAATTCGGAAAGGCGTTATCTTCATTCTCATACGAAGACCTAAACTCCGCGTCACTCCAACGAGGAACTTGATCTAGTGTCACTATAGAATCTCCGCTATCCATAGCTAATCCACCACGGGTAGCGGTAGTTGCCACAGACCTATACATATTCGTCTTTCCCTACCAAACACACCTCCCTTACTCCTTCCTCTGTGTATCAACGTATACGAAATTTCGACAACATACCCGAACCCTTAAAAGCACAAACTAATTTCAATGCCTGTAGTTCAACTTTTATAGATACCCTGAAATTCAAGTACAAAAAGGGGAGAAACCCTATATCAATAGCAATCAACCAATACGTACTATTATGATCATGAGATCAATCAAGAAAAAATAAATTTGCTTATAAACAATCCAAAATTTCACTGACCCACCAAGAAAAGTCCCCATTCAAGCTTAATTCCTCAAATTCAACCAAAAATCAGAAACTGAGCATCACCCATCATACAAAAAAGCCAAAAATTTAAACACAATGGAAAACCAAAACTCCCATCAAGCTCAAAAATAAGTGAATTGAACAACACACACATGATTGTATTTGTGCAAATCCTAAAAACAAACATACCCGTACGTTAATAGGAGGCTGAAATCCAATTAAATAAACAGAATCAACCAAATTTCAAATATAAAAGAGAGATATGTACGCGTATTGATGTGTATATCCATACCTGTGAATCAGCGGGAGGTTTGGGGTGAAATCAACCGGGTAGAGGAGAGAGAAAGAGTTGGGACGACGACAATAATTGCTGGCCCAGATGAGCCACCGAAAATGAGGACTCGTTTGGCAGGAATTAGATATTATGCGGCGTGAAATTGGAATTTTCAATAACTCTGGGGTTTGTTTAATTTTTAGGGTAAATTACAAACAACATCTCTGATGTTTGTTCTAAATTACACACGGTTCCACCTATCTTTTCTATTATATTGCGCTCCCTGAAGTTTGTATCCCCGTCTCCGACACTTCATACTCCTTACAAAGATGTGTGGAAACGTACATGACCAAAGTACAAATTTTCAAACTTATTTTGGGGTTTGTATGTAATAATTGACAATTTTGGTGCTTTTTTAGAAATAAACTTTAATAGCCTGTTTGTGAGTTTTGAGACGAGAGAAGAGAAAATAAAAGAAGAGAAACGAAGAGAAAAGAAAGGAAGAGAAAATAAGATAATGTTCATTCCTTTTATTTGTGAGTTTAAGAGAGAAAATAAAACATTGTTCATTTTCCTTGTTTGCGAGTTCAGCAGAAAAGAAAAGAAAAAAAGACACCTAATTATGTACATACCCCTCAACTATATTTTTATAATTCTAACAAATACTATGATGTATGATCTTAAAAAATATATATATAAGTTTGATGGGGAAAATTCATCAATGAAATCATACAAAAGTTCACACCATATTAATGTAATAAGCCTTACATTAATGGTTATTGTCACAGTAAAAAAAATAAAAATTAGCCATAAGTTGACCACAAACATCCCAAGTTTTAAAAGTAATTAATGTCACACAAAAAAAAAAAAACAATCAATCATGAGTCAACTTTAACACCTAAAATAATCATATATTTAGAAGTAAAATGGTAAGCGTTCGTGAAGAAGTCTAAAATTTAAAAGTTAGTCTTCAATATCGCAAGGTTAATATGAGCATTATCAAAATATTACTTATGAGAGTTTCTTTTCTCTCTGTTTTTTCCTAATTTTGGGAAAAAAATTTAGAGACAAAAGAAATATAAACTTTTCTTTTTTTTTTTCTTTTCTCTCCTTACAAAAACTCACGAATTAGAAAAAAGGGCGGAAAACAATCATTTTCCTTTCTTTTCTGTCCTTATAAAAAAAAACTCGCAAACGGAAGCCTAATTAGATCGACTCATCGACCCATTAGCGTTGTCTTCCGAGCCTTCTTCTTGCGGTGTCAAGAGAGGAGAACGAAGCAGACGACATACCCAAACTGGTCGCCTTCGTATCTCGCCGCCGTCGCTGGTTTCCAGCAACAGGTACCTTCGTCTTCTTTCTCACTCGTCTCTCTCCCTCGTTTCGGTACATTCGAAGATGACACTATGTAGATTGAGCCCTTGGTCGAAGGAAAGAGATAATAGTTGTGTGACTTTGTAAGAGTTAAGTAGTGAAGTAATTTCTTATGACTTTGCAAGAGTTCCCTGTTTCTGTTTCTGTTTGGGCGGTGAAGAAGAGGGTGCTTTCCCAGTTTCTGTTACCTGTTTGCATGACTAAGTAAGAGTTGAGTAGTGAAGTACTTTGTTATGTTATGTGCCATGTTTTTTTTGTACTATATTGCACTTAAATTTTAAGACTTTTATTGGAGTTGCTTGTTTTAGATGTAGAATGTATTGGATATTTAATGAATATATACACACACACACGCAATAAAAATACATAAAAAAAATTAGCGGTGTCCAAAATCTGGTTTTTTGGAAATTGCAGTGTCGGGTGTCCAGGTCGGTGTCGGACGCGGTGTCCGTGTCCGTGCTACTTAGTTTACATGACACTTATTTAGTCTAAGATTGCTATATGAGTTCAGTTTAAATATACCAACTCCCTATTCAAGGATTTCGCTAAAAATCAAAGGGAACGTAGGGTGGAAGTTTTCTTGAGAAGTCTCCGCGATTTATTGTAGCACAATAGCACTTCATGGAAAAGAAAAACCCAAACTGTTGGGGGACTTATTTGCTTTATAAATCTCCTCATCCGTGATGCTGTAGAAGGTTTTATGCTGTAGAAAACAAGTGATTAAGCGTTAATATCCGTATGCAGAACTATGCTACTCAAGAGAATGGTGGGTGGCAAAAGAAATGAAGTCTGATTGATCGGAATTGATAAAATTGAATTTTATGCGGTGGATATAATTGTCAACCTCCTTGGAAATTGCACATCCACCCCCCCCCCCCAAATTGAGTTCTCTTAGTTATATTACGAGTCCCTCTTTCACTTTTTCTCTCTCTCTTTATTTTGCTACCATCTTTCTTTTCTTCTCTAGTAACTCACTACTTCGTAAAAAATGTGTTCTTTGTCCTTAGTTATTTGCTAATTGTTATGTAAAGATGCTGATAATTGCTATTACACATGAATTGACGTCAGGTGCAAAAGACAACAATACAAAAGGGTAAAAAGAAAGGGTTCGTAGTAAAAGTAAATTATAGCTAAGGTCGAGAAAGAAATCCACTGATCCACAGGAATGGTAGTAGGTATGTCGGTAAGTACCCTGACAACCTCCAGAAACAATAACTTATATGGATCAACACATCTTTGGAGGAGGCATTTTGGGCTAATGAGAAAAAGCCACGGAATCTTTGGTGTTGAAAGACATTGCCTTTGGCATGACAGTTTACAAAGCATATCTTTAATCGGTCAGCGTGATTTACCACGGCAACGTAATATGAAGGTTGAAGCCGGATGGTTGTTTAAAGGAGGTGACCAAGACTTGGATCCAAGCTCAGAACGTAGTGATAGTGCCAATGAGGATGTACTTATTTTCTTTTACCAGTTGGACTTGGCAACTAGAGTACAGGTTTGCATGCTTTCTTAGTTTTCATCTGTGTATTAGGCCGAACAAAAAAGTATTATTATTGAGCATATATCCATTTTTTTACATTGGCAGTATGCACTTAATCTGGAGCAGTATGAAATTGCAAAACAACTGAGAACCAAACTCACCGAGGTTAGATCATGTAACTCTCATCTTGGTTTAGCATAGTATGATACTTTACTCAATAAGATGCTGAAGAGTTTCATTCTCTGACAAGTTGCCTCATTCAAGGATTCATTAGTGGGCTTTCTTAAGTGTATATTTATCTGTGATTTGCATTTTTCCTTCTGATTGTGCGAGAACCATTTAATATGCTTTTATGTAGAGGATTGGCAAGAGCTACCCACAGTTGCTAAAATTTTGAGTCTCGCCCGCACCCCCACACGTTGGGTCGTACATTGTGTTTTTGGGTTTAAAACAAAAATAAATCTTTTACAGAGTGCAAAAAATAGCATTTCTGGTAGAATCACGACACTGGAATGAAAATTGGCAAAGAAACTTAACTCACACGCAAAGAAAAAGTGCATGGTAAGTTTTGGATAACTTCCTAGGATACGGGTATATTGTCTTGCGTGTCAGTATGCTTATAAGGTTTGGTGTTGGAAGGTCGAAACTGAAGTTATCAGGCTGCAAGAAACAAAAAGTGGATCAGCCTCAAAGAGTGAAGCTCAAGATAAGGCTATAAGCATCTTATGTCTACGGTCAGTCTCACCACTTGGAGTTATTTTGCATTTGGTTTGTTGCTGTGTAGCATTTTTTTTCAACTTGAAGTTTTGAACATTCTATGTCTCAATTGATGCTTTTTCCTGCAGTGCAGATCTGCAAAATGCTATTGAGTGTGAGAACTATGCTTTGGCATCTGAATTACGTGATAGCATTTCAAAGCTAGAGGCAGAGTCTCTGGCTGCATCAGTAAAAGCTCAAACATACAAGAATGCTGAGTTCTCATTTCGGTTGGGCCAGAAAGTCAAGCACAGGAAATTTGGTACCATGTCATGACTTCATTGCATTATCTTTTAAAAGTAGTATCTTCGGCCTCAACAAATTTTTTGAAAGGTTTTCCATTAGAAAAACCAACACACCACGTGGGCTTTCAAGGAATTTGAGTTTTGGAATAGTGAAACAATTTTTTTAAAAGTTCTTTTGCCCTCTCGAATAGGGTTGCATATAATCCGTTCTGCACCGAACAAATCTGGGCATGGAATACTATTGTAGTAATCTGATGAATAATCTGGTTTGAACCGGTTCAACACGACTTTAGCAGTGCGGAGATCCCAATCTGGTCCTTATCTGTTCCTGTGGCAGGCCTGCATGCTGATGAACCAGTTGAGATATATGGGCATAAGAATTTTGGTACCATGTTTTTTTCTACCTCAACCTACCTTTTTTGAAGAGCTTCTATAAGAAAAACCAATACATGAAGCGGGCTTTAGGAGTTTGTCATCGTCCAGTTTGTTGAATCAGTGAAGGTGGATCTATGCTTAAGTTAAATACTTAATTCCATTGGTTCTCCGCATGTTATACATAAAACAGAAGCGGGGGCCTGGTAAAGGAGAGACTCAAATATGGACCTTTTAAAATTAATATCGTGTACTAACATATAAACACAGCAGCGCAGTTTCCAGACTTTTGCTGGTTATGAAATATCATGTAGTTACCTTTTTCTTTTGCTGAGTATAGAAACAGCATATATTAGTCTCTTCTGGAACTATATGTGTCAGCCGAGCCATCCTTTTGATAGGCCTTTAACGTATTGGATATCAACCTGAATCTGAAATTTTTTAGCCGATACAGATTAATAACTGAACTTTGTTTTCCAATAGTTCGTGAAGCCAATTATTTATTGGACCGAACATGTGTTTATTTAAATCTCTGTTTCCACTGACTCAAGCTGCTATAGATATTATGGATAAAACCCATATATGATGTATATGCTTATCATGTGTGTTACTTTTTTACATCAACTTTGATCACTTATTCGAAGGTTTTTACTAAGTAATACTCACTCGGTCCTAAATTATTTGATCAGGTTTGACTTGCACGCTTATTTCCGATATGAGTCATATTTTATGAGTTTTTCATTTTACCCCAAGAGAGAGAGGGAGGGATGGGGGGAAGAAAGTGGGCCAGGAGAGAGAAAATGGGTTGGCGGAGGATTAAATGTGGAGAGAGAGAAATAGAAAAAAAATGTAAGTAAGGGTAAACATGGAAAAACACCTATAAAATCTTTCTTAATTTGGAAAATGATCAATTTTTTTGGGACCGCCCAAAAAGGAAATATGACCATTTCTTTTGGGACAGAGGGAGTAATTTTGAAAATGTACTACACGGAGTATCTGAGTACAGATACAGGGAAATAAAGAGGCTGTATGTTTAGCATTTTCGTTTTATGTTTTTATTTTGTGTTTTCATTTTCATGATTTTCGTATCCGGTTAGAAAATAAGTTCGTGTACTTTTATCATTTTCACCAACAAAAAAAAAATAGCTACTTTTTCTGACATTAGGTTAACTTTGGTTGGAAAAAGCTGAAGACACCTAAAAGTTGTTTTCAGTTTTTTAACAATGTAGCACCTTTTCCGCTATCTTTGCGAAAATACAAAATGAAAATGCTAGACATACAGCCCTAAAAAATTTCAGTGTTTCATTTTCCCTCTCGAATGGGGTCTTCTATAATCCATTTCGACTCCAAATCTAACAAATTTGATATGGATTACTTATGTGGTAATCTGATGAATAATCTGGTTAGCAGTACAAACAGGGTTGTTTCCAATCTGGTCCTAATCCAATCCATCGACAGGCCTGCCTGCTGATGACACAGTTGACCATGCCGGACCATCAAAGTGGTCGATAGCCAGTAAAGGTTTTTGGCAAGTATGTTTAAGACTAATGAATGAACCGAATCTCTCGTTTTTATATCGAGATTTAAGCCTTATTAAGGATTTTTTGTATCTGCTGACAGCATATGAACAGACAACTGTTTTAACTATTGGCAACCTTGCCCCAACATAATGGGGATAATACTTGTTAGGGGTTTGAACCACCTGAATGTGGGTTAATACTAGTTGAGACGTTCTTACAATGTTTCATAGTGTTCAAATTATTGGAAGCAGGTCTTGTGATTGTAGGATATCGAGCTGTAATTTGTGGAATGGATCCCATTTGCTGTGAATCAAGTTTGTGGATGGAGACTGCACATGTCGAGAAGTTGACTCGTGGTCCAGATCAGCCATTTTATCAGGTCTAACTTGTTCTTTTGTTTTTTTTTTCCCGGTAATTCAGTGTGCAAGTGAAAATTCTCTTTATCTCCGCTGTGATCCATCTGATTCATCTTGCATGCATATGCATGCTTTGTAAGTATTCTGTTTGATATCTATAATGTCTAAGGAACAAGTTCTCTTCCTTATTTTCTTTATGCATGGTTCAACTATTTTGTTATGAACTTTTTGGTAACTTCTGGAGTTCAATTTCGCAAGTTCTAGGCTGGTCTTAGACTACATCAAGTCAATCGTTGGGTACTGTTTTTGTTGCTGTTCTGGTACTTGACCCAGCTTTAGCAATGGTTACAGCCATCATCAAGATGAGATATCTTGGCTGAGGCCCCCATTGCATATTTTGTTTAAAACTCAATGCAATTAACCTTGTTCTCCAGTAACAGCAAACATCTACCAAGAGGGTGTTTAAAGGTCAATAGAAATGGTAAACTTGTCATTCCCCCTTACATGATTTTTAAAGTCTGTTTCTGTCCAAACATGGTCATTTGAGTTATGTGTAGAATAAAAAATATCATACTTTTGTGAACTAAACGAGTTACGTCGTAGTCATGATTAATTGGTGATGAAATTCGTTAATATGCCTTTCCTTGCTTAATATCAATATGTAATAAGTATGTTGGAACCTTGTTAGTCTGAGTTGGTGGATTCTGAATTAATGGAGTTCTTAGATAAATATTTTATGATAACTTGGTGATTATATGCATCTTGACCATCTATATAATTTTTTGGTTTTGCACAAATAACATGCTTATGCATACCTAGTTTATACATAAGTTTTCCATAAACTAGACTATCCCGTTTGTTGGCATTATCGGAAACGTAATGCCTAGAATTCAATATGTAAGCCTCTCCACTTATAGACAATTGGTTTTGACTCTCAAGTTGGATGCTTCAACATGGTATGAGAGCGGCTCAATTCAGGCCTGGCATACGTGTTGAGTAAAGGTATAAGCCTTCAATCTATAAGCCTTGCGGGCCTTTCTAATGAGTTGCGGATGTTATTGGGTCAATCATCCTAAAGACCCCAGAGGATGTGACGTGCAAGAAATTTAAGAAGTCAGCTCTTGAAAATGGTCAAATTTTATTTCATGGTACCCTCATTTCATCAAGGGACAATATTATTTATGTCCCTGAGTTTAAGGTGAAGTTATAGTTAAAGATATAGTAGTGGTGGTTTTGGCTTATGTGGCAATTTCGTATGTTGGAAATGCTAATATTATCCCTAATACATATTTTGACACTAAATACGTATTTTATATGACCTCTCTCTTCCCATACTCTCTCTCCTCTCTCCTTCTCTCTTCCTTTTACCCTTTTAACTCTAACCACCTCAATACCACCACCGCACCCCTGACACCACCAACCACAAGCATTGTACCACTGACCTCCACCACTAACAATCACCATAGCACCACCTCAACAGCACCCCACCAGCCACCAAGCCCCTCCACATCTTCCATTGAAGCAGAACCCTTATTTCTTAAATTAACACCTTCCACCAACAACTGAACCGATTACAAGCCCCTCTCTTCTCATTCTTACTGTTTATATTTGAACCATGTCTCTGCAAGTCCTGACAAAAATCAAAAGAAGAAAGATCCATGCTCTCGATTCTTTCCACCCAAGCGGTGTATACCACGGTCCACAGATCCATTGCCTCAAGCCACCGCCATGACCTACAGCAAAGCAACCCACTGCCACGACCCACCACCTCGATCGAATACAGCAATAGCTGTGGGCTGCGGTGATTGTTGTAGGCTGAGGTGAGACGATGGGTTGATGGTGGTGGTAGGTGGGTAGATTGGTTGGAGGGAGGGAGGGGGAGAGAGAGGGAGGGAGAGCAATCACGTCCTTCCACACAAAATTTTAACCTAGTGCCTTTTCCGTTTGTTCAACGGATATAAGTTATATTAATGCAAAACACCGTCCTCAGCTGTATTTACCCTTGAACTCAACGACACAAGTGATATGATCCGTTTCCTTTGTTTAATCGTGCATATATTTACACAGAATAAAATTGTGTACCTGATTTGATTTAGTCTTATACAGGTTTTGGTTGACGTACGTGCGGACCCCAATCTACTAGTAACTTATGGTAATAACAGCATTTTATTATTTTTCCTTCCAAGGTTTTGTTAACTACTCCCATGTAGTTCGAACTGCTTTTCCTGCTCTATTGTTGGCTCTGTTGGAGGATAATTTGTTTGATAGATAATTTGAAATCTCTAACCTGTGAAAGCGCAAGTCCATGTGTTAAGCTGCATTAACTTCTTATTTGCAAGTTTGTGCCCCTTTATATAATTCTTTCTAATGAAAATCTTGCATTATAGTTGCTGAGGAGAATTTATTGATGCTGGACCAGCCAGACACGGTTAGTACATCTTTCTTCAAGAGGCAAAATATAGTCCAATTAACCATTTGCCTTAATTGGAACCTTTTTGTGTGCAGGATAGGTTTGATCATCCCTATGTTTCCTTTTTATTCTATGGGACGGATGCAGCTGGAGATTTCATCCCAGTAAAGCAGCTGCGTGAAAAGTACGACAGGCCCAGGCACGAGTTGCCATATGACCCACAGGATGAGAAGAGTGGAGAAGATTCTTAAACTGGTGATGCCCGATTTCTCATTTTTTGTGCGAACTTTTAGACGGATTAGAAACCTTGTGCCACTTAATAATCCCTTGCAATTTTGTTGTAGAAGATGCATCCCATGGAAACCATTTCACGATCACGGTGGCTCAAGCCTCGCGCTTCTGGCCACACTCTGAATACTTCATTGGTATAGACCTTACCGCTGTATATTGCATATAACCTCTGATTAGGGAGCCTTTCTTGTAATTAACCAAGATTATATGAAATCGCTCGCCTTTATACTGTACAACGAACACGAATGCCCCCATCTTAAATGATCGGCTTTTGCTCCATATTTGCTAACTCTGCATTTCTAGTTGCGAGATGCTGGTTTTTATGGCTTTCTCAATTCGGCATTTATGATGAAAAAGGTTCGAACTTGAGTAGGTGGCCGGTATATGTTCTGCCGTTGTAATGCAGGTCTTGGCAGATGGTTGATCCACTGGATGAGTCATATGTCCTGTTATTGCAGCAGGGTGCTATCCCGACGACATTGTTTTCAGCGACGATTTTTTTACCAAATGATTGTTAGCGACAAACTACCGTGGGAAATATTATGAGCGTACATATCTATGTCTTGGAAGACAAATTAAATATAAGCATCTTGTGTGACTAGAGGATTACAAAAGCGTTACTGCAGATTTACGGCGTTTACAGTTTTCTAACAAATATTTTGAGGATTAATTGTGCATAGAGCTTCATAGTTCGGGGCGTTTATAGTTTTCTAACAAATATTTTGAGGATTAATTGTGCATAAAACTCCACAGTTCGGGGTAGTGCGTGTAGAACTTTCTAGATTTTTTATTTTGGTTTCCACCATTTTAAGTTTCATTTTGGACCCCGGGCACCAATGAACGGTTGGATTTTAAATTGAGCCAACATCTGTTAAATTTTCAAGGGCAAAATAAGCAATTCGCATCAAAAATTGTTTGGGAAAAAAAAAACTATTATCACCCAACATAAACTTGCCACCACCAAGACCACCCCAAACCCTCCACCAACCTGCTAGAACTTTCATCAATACCACCATACAATTGTCAACAACGCCTGCACATGTACTAGCTGATATGAATATGCAAAGACCCAACAATGAATTGGATGACATTTTGGACCATGACTTGAACCAATTTGATAATCTTCCTCCTATTGATGTTCTACTTGCACAATTGGAACAAATGCCCATGGATGATATCATGGATATGGATATAGATATTGAACAAATTTCAGATGATGATACGGAAGCGGAGGAAATCATCGTTTCCGATGACTTTGACGATGAAGCCTCCTCCGAAAATGGATATGTCGGCGTTTCATCGGAATCTGCAAATCCGGTGTCCCTCACAGTCATGGAAGACCACGCGCCGATAGGAGCCACAGACGATGATGCCAAAATCTCCGACACCATTTTAGATGGAAATCTGCTATTCATTGCAAACGATCTTGAGGCCACGTTGCAGTCCCCGCTAACGAACACGTCAACTGGTTGGCTTGAGGATATGTTACAGCAAATCCCTCGACCAAATCTAATTCCTGCATCTTTTGGTGAAAATCCTCTCTTTTCTTCAAATCTCATCATTGATTTGCCAAGTGGCCAAGTGGGAACTTCTCTGTCGGCACCAAACCAACAAATATTTTCAACTACACAATCTTTGGACTGGGCTCTTCCTAATACCAGGTCAACCCTCTCTCATGCGAAGGGCCAGCCCATAACCAATTTTAATTGGGCCCGCTCCCTTCTCAGCAGCCTATCTGACTAGGGCTTGCAACTTGTTTTTAAACCTATTAACCAACCTTTTCTCTATACCCCTTTTGGAAATCCAAGCCCACCTGGTCCATCTTTGGGCCTCCTTTCCCCAAATCCAGACAACAATTCTCTTTTGTCCTTAACCCAATGCTCTTCGGCATATCTGCCACCAGCCTTCTTCCCTGCACTTTCAAATCCTAATTTCCTTCCATGGCCAACCTTTTTCCAGAACAACCCACCTTCCGTTTTGACCCACAACCAATTTCCTTTCTATAGCACCACCACTGGACACTTGGAAAATGATCAACCCTTTGCTACTTTGGATATTAACAAACTGAAAAGTGACCTTGTCCTTACCGTTCATCCTTACTCCAAGAATAATAATATGCAACCGTTAGAATCGTTGAAGGATTTTACATCGCCTACTGTTCTCTCCTCTATGCCACAACAATCTGCTACATTTACCGCTGGACATAATGGGTTTCGCTTCACTGCTCCGGAATTCGAAGAGGAAAATATAGAGGCAGAAGATAAGAATGCATTTGCACATACACATGACCATTTAGCTTTTGAAGAGGGCTTGCCTTATTCATTTCCATCACTGGCTACAACTACTTTACATTCTCTGGCCGTCAATTTGGAAGCATCCACCAATACTGTGCTATCATCTTCTTCATCTCTAAATCAACAGGATCTTTCCATGACTCTTTATTCAAATTTTTATGCTCTTACTGACAGTACAGGTGCTCTCGGAAAAATTACATATGATGATGACAATGAACAACATGCTGATATGGTGACAGACAAACACAAAGGAACCAGGTTCTATGCTCCAGATTATGAAACTGATAACGAAAATGACAAGGTACAGCTCACTCTCATGGGTCGTGTGCAGGACGATCATGCTCATTTCCAGCTTATGCCGATCAGTGTTTGCATTGGAGCACCTCATCACAGCTCTGGTACTGGCAAACGTCACCTCCCATATGATGGAAATAAGGATGCTAGTTTGGATCTTGGCCGCCAGGACAAAAAAAAAATCAAAGTTTGGCCTATCAACCATGACAAACAACCACCAGGTTCCTTCTGTCGCCTCTCTCTGAAAATGATTCACTTCAATTTGCCTAATCTTGCATATCCTTTTATGTCTCATGTATTTGACATTTGTAATGCTTGTAACAAAAAGACTTGTAAAAAAAAGAAGAAACAACCTTTATGGGCTGAACTAGGTGAAGTTACTTTAATGTCGTTTGGAAAAAGACGTAAACTACACGGGATGCGGTTAGATGACATTCCCCTTGATAGGTTTATTTCGAATAAAATACCTGTAGCGCTGGTTAATCAGGGCCTTTCTCCGTGGCTCAAGCGCTGTTGTGGCCTTGATGGGTGCCCTATCAAGCATTCTTTTAACAACCACATCAATCGTGAAAGGATAGACAGCCTGGACATGACCATTGGGGTCCGGCTATGGCCTTCCCCTAAACGATCTCAAGTTTTTTGTGACAACCCTTTCTTGTCACTAAACTTTGAGTCTCTGAGACAGGTTTCGGGTGTTGTTCCACAACAACCCCTTCACCTGCAATGAAACAGCTTTGCTGGAACTGCCGAGGGCTCGGCCATACCTTCTCAGTTCATGCAGCGTTAAAGATGGCTAGGCTTCATAAGCCGGCATGTATTTTTTTGCAAGAAACAAAATGGGCAGTATCGTTTGTTTCTTCGAAATTCCTGAAATTAGGTTATTCAACCTCTACCGGTGTTGATCTTGGAGGACAATCCCAAACAAAAGGTGGGTTATGGGTCGGATGGACTGAGGACCTAACAAGCACTGTTCTACATTGTGATAAACATTGTATTTTGGTTCTTTTCCAAATGGCTGGTGGTGAATCCTGGGTATCAGGTTTCATATATGGGCATCCAAACCTTACCAAGAGGGCAGTGACTTGGGCCCACATATCTGATGCAATCGCTGGGATTAACTCCCCTTTAATGCTTATGGGATATTTTAATCAAGTTCTGCGACCCACGAACAAGACAGGAGCCAACCAGTTTTCCACACCTGGACATGATCTTCTTGCTAATTTCATACAATCGCATCACCTTTTTGATCTTACATGGGTGGGTCCTACGTTCACATGGACAAACAACCGACGACAGCTGGCCTACACTTATGAGTGTATCGACCGGGGATTTGCAAATATTGATTGGATATCGCTGTTCCCTATGGCCACCATAACTAATCTGGGGATACAAACCTCTGACCATGCACCCTTGCTACTTGACACCAAACCCGAAGTATCCTCCGGGTGCCGCCCTAAAAGATTTGAGGCAATGTGGCTTAAACACCCAATGGCAAAAACGGTCATTTTCCGAGCTTGGCAGAACCCAGTTCAAGGATCCCCACTCTTTTGCATCACCACATGGGGCGCTCTTATGATGAGAGATCTCGCTATCTGGAATAAAGAAGTATGTGGAAATTTGGAAAACCAGATTAAGGATACTTTGGCACAAATTAATCATTTCCAATCTCACCTATGCACAACTTATGGAGCAACAGGCCAGACAAAGATTAAACTGGCTATTGGATTGCGAGGAATCCTTTTGGGCCCAAAAATCTACTATCAGATGGCTGCAGCTTGGGGATCGCAACAATAAATTCTTTCATGCTGCTACTATTATTCGTAGAAATCGGAACCGCATCTCCGTTCTTACTGATGACACCAACGTAACCTACTCAGCATATACTGACATTGTTCAATGCATGCTCATCCACTTCAAGCGGATCTTTTTTCCGCCAGAAGTAGTATCGGCATCCAATAGTCCCATGTCCATGGTTGAAGGACTTACTCGTAGCCTCTTTCCCACCCAAAGGAATTTTCTTGATAGACCCTTTACAGCCAAGGAAGTCAATCTAGCACTTTTCCAAATCAAACCGCTAAAAGCCCCGGGTCCGGATGGAATTCCAGCGATTGTCTACCAACAATGCTGGGACTTTATGAAACGCCCGATTACTGCAGCAGCTCTATCCTTCTTATGGTCGGGTCACATGCTCATGGTAGGAAATAAAACCTTTATTGTGCTCATTCCTAAATGCAAAAACCCAAAACACCAAGTGATTTCCGACCTATTAGCCTCTGTAATACCATCTATAAGATTATCTCCATGACCTTAACCAACCGCATCAAAAGTGTCATACAAGACCTTATTTCCCCATACCAAAATGCCTTTGTTCAGAACCGTCATATATTTGACAATATCCTCTTAGCACAAGAATTGACGAACAAATCCGTGTCACTAAGAACACAAAAGGGGGTCTTGGTGTCATTAAGATGGACATGAGCAAAGCATATGATCGGGTATGTTGGAAATTTCTTGAAGCAGTTCTTCTTAAAATGAACTTTCCCCCACACCTCACCAAGCTTATCATGAGTTGTGTTTCCACGGTCTCCTATGAAATTTTAATCAATGGCTTGCGCTCACCAAGGTTTCAACCGCTTTGTGGCCTTAGACAGGGTAACCCCCTATCACCCTACATTTTCATACTGTGTGCCGAAGCACTCTCTACCGCCTTGATCTCAACTTAGGAATCCGGCTTCGTACCAGGCATCCGAGCAGGAATACACAGTCCTATGGTCAACCACCTTTTCTTTGCTGACGATGCTTTGATCTTTACTAAGATCACAAAAGAAGCTATAGTATCTATCAAGGATATTTTGGAACGTTATTGTAAGGAGTCGGGCCAGCAAATCAATCGTAATAAATCGGCTATCACCCTCAGTCCAAATACCTGTCTATCCATGCATATTTATATTAGACGCCAACTGGGGATTACCTTGAGCGAAGAGTTTGGAACATATCTCGGTGGTACCCTTGACATTATGACCAAGAAGAAAGAATTTTTTCGGAACCTCATGGACAAAATTCGGGATCGATGTGCTTTTTGGAAATGCCTTCTTTTGAATAAAGTTGGGCACGCAACGCTGATCAAATCTGTTTTGAATTCCCTCCTTATATACCATATGCAGGTATGCCTCTTTCCTGTCCATATCTGCCATACTATTGACTCTCTGTTAGGAAATTTCTGGTGGACGGGCCAAGACAGTACTCGTGGTATCCATTGGATCAACTGGAATGCTCTATGTGGCCCACTCAACGATGGATGGCTAAACTTCAAGGATATGAGAATGTTCAATATGGCGTTACTCGCCAAAGTGGCCTGGAGAATTTGGGTTGACAATAATAACCTTCTGGCACAAGTCTTCTATGGGAAATACTGTATGTGCCATGATTTTCTTAGATCCCCTTCTACGGGTAATTTCTCCCGAGCATGGCGTGGTGTTTTAATTGGAAGGAATGTTCTTCAAGATGGCGTCAGATGGCAAGTGGGTAACGGTAAGATGATAAAGTTATGGCATGACTGTTGGATTCCTCAATTCAACCGGCTTCTTCAGCCTCCAGCCACACATGTTGCTAGTCAATGTCATTTTGTCTGTGATCTCATCAGGAATGGCGTTTGGGATTGTACTAAAATTAATGCACTTTTCCCGCCCGAGCTCGGTCAGAAAATCATGGCCATATATTTTCCGAAACATGATTTTGCGGATCAACAAGTATGGGGACACACCAAGGATGGTAACTTTACGGTAGCATCGGCTTACAACATGTTATTTGCAAAGAAAAAGATAGCTCTGAATTTACTTCCTAAGCCTCCTTCACGGCCGCCTCTATCCCAACCTGACGTCTGGAGGAAGTTATGGCAGCTACCAGTGCCATTGAAAATTAATTTCCTAATCTGGCAATTCTTATGGGAGCGCTTTCCGCTTTATACAAATCTCCAAAGACTCAACATTACTACTAGCAATCTTTGTCCGCTATGCAATCTTCATCCGGAGGATATCGGGCATGCCTTTATGTCATGTCCTTTGGTGCGGCATATCTGGTTTGGCATACCGCTTGGTATCAGAACAGATACTATTGGGGTCTCGTTCAAGGAATGGCTAATTGCTTGGCTAATGAAGAAGCCCAGTGCACAAGGAAATTGGCTAGCTGTCATATATTTCTTCGTTACTATCTGGGTTGTGTGGACCAGTAGAAATAACCTAGTATTCCGGCAAATCCCCTTCACCCCAATCCCTATAATACAGAAAATTATATCCATGTCTAATTTATTTACACTCACATGCATAAACTATCCACATCACCTAGGAATTTACCGCAACCCAACTGTTCACCACAACATATATCCACCCTCACTAACACACATGTAAGTCCTTTTAACATTCATTTTAACCCATCACCGTGCCCCTGTAGCCTACTACTCCCCAAGATTACCATGATCATCCATGCATGTTTTGATCCCTCTCGCTTTAGGGTTGGGATTGGTCTCTCTTGCTACACCAATAATATCCGGTGTGGCTCGACTTCCTTCTCAGCAGTGTCGTCGAACCTATATACTGCTCTCGCACATTGCATACTTCATACGTCTAAATGAGCTTTGAAATATAATTTTTTTCATATCCATGTACTAACAATGTCTTCTTTTCTGCTGAACCAGATGTCGGGATCTGGGCATATCATTGACACGGTGACACCTATTATCTATGACTTTTGCCATATAGTTAAGGAATTCTATCATTATAGTATTGCCAGGGCGGACCCTCATCTAGTGAAGGAAGCCCGAGCTCTAGCTCTTTTTGCTTGCTAGGCCCGATCGACGGTCTATCAGGACTGGGTCATTGGCTACCTACGACGATGAGTCCTGGCCATGATGGAATGGCATAAATACTTATGGTGTTTTACTGTTTTTGTATTTTCGTACTTTTTATTATTATCTGTTGTATGGCCCTAAGGCCGGTATCCCCTACTCTCTTGAACTATGGATCTTTTCATATCAATGCAATTCTCTTATTACATATATATATATATATTGTCA
Source organism: Escallonia rubra (assembly GCA_033065855.1). Lineage (NCBI taxonomy): Eukaryota > Viridiplantae > Streptophyta > Magnoliopsida > Escalloniales > Escalloniaceae > Escallonia > Escallonia rubra. The sequence continues at coordinate 160,906 of JAVXUO010002438.1, forward strand.
CCAACAAGACTACCACGAACCTACACTCACCTCCGCCAAGAGCACCACAAACCTATCGCCACCAAGACCACAAACGATAAATCACGAACAATTAAGGTAAGAATTGGGAGATAGTGGATGAAACCCTAAATTTGAGAGTGTTAGGGAGGTTGATTACGATGATATCATCTAGACTCTTGCTACTAATTACATAATTTGCCATTAAAATATAAATAGAAAATTCCAAGTTCTTGGTTTATAAATTAAGTTCATGATAGTAAGAAAAAGAAAATCTGGAATGTCTTGATCATATGATCCGAAACTATGCAATTATATGCGCAATTAACCCATATTTTCATGCACTGAGAGAGATGCAGTAGTAATTCGTCTCTTAAATTCTCTGCAAGAAATGGACTTAAGAGAAATGACTCTTCTCTGTGTCCGAGATGGACCATTAAGATGGACAAAGTGCTCCAGTGCAACGCTGGAAGTACTTTGTGCCAAGCAAGGGTACTTTGCCTCGGTACAAATTGGTCTGCGTCGAGCACATTGCTGTACTTCTGAGTAGATGTTATGGAAGTAGCTCTAGCAAACAGTTCGATCTCACACAATTTCAAGAATGACACTCTACATGCCATTATTCAGGTCCTGCTCAACCTCAAAAATGCTCAACCAGCTCCATGCTCACCTCATGACCACAGGCCTCCACCAAAACCCACTTGCATCAACCAAACTCATTGAATCATATTCCAAAATGGGTCCCCTTGAATCAGCCAAGCTTGTTTTCAACACCTTCCCAGAACCGGATTCTTTCATGTGGGGTGTGCTGATCAAGTGCTGTGTATGGAATAGATTCTTTAAAGAAGCCATTTCACTGTACGATAACATGCTGTATAAACTGACCCATATAAGTAGCTTTATATTTCCATCCGTTTTAAGGGCCTGTTGTGGTTTTGGTGATCTGGGTATTGGGCAAAAGGTCCATGGAAGGATAATTAAATGTGGGTTTGAGTCTGATTCTGTGGTGCAGACCTCATTGCTTAGTATGTATGGTGAAACAGCATGCTTACATAATGCCCGTAAGGTGTTCGATGAGCTGTCTGTGAGAGACATCGTGTCGTGGAGTTCAATCATATCGAGTTATGTGCAGAATGGACAGGAAACTGAAGGGTTGGAATTGTTCTGTAAGATGGTTGTCCGAGGTATTGAGCCTGATTCAGTGACTATGCTTAGTGTAGCTGAGGCCTGCGGTGAATTGGGTTTACTGAGACAAGCAAAGTCAATCCACGGCTTTGTTGTGAGTAGGGAGATTCAAAGCAATGGGTCGTTAGATAATTCTCTTGTTGCAATGTATGGTAAATGTGGTGACTTGTATAGTGCAGAGAGGCTTTTTGACAATGTTGTTGACAGGTGTACGTCTTCATGGACGGCGATGATAACATGCTATAATAACAATGGTTGCTATAGAGAAGCGCTGGACATTTTTGTGGAGATGCACGAGCCTAATGCGGAACCTAATGCTGTAACCATGATGGTTGTTCTTTGTTCTTGTGCTAGGCTTGGTTGGCTAAAAGAAGGGAAGTCTGTGCATGGTTCTATTATTAGAAGAGTCATGGACCCTGAAAATGATCTTTTGAGGCCAGCATTGATAGATATGTATTCTAATTGCGGAAACCTAAGAGATTGCCACAAGATCTTTGATACAACTCGGGAGAGACATGTTGTGTCATGGAACATGCTCATATCAGGTTATGCTCGGGAAGGGATGTCAGAGGAAGCTTTGCTGTTATTTGTGCAAATGCAGAGGCAACTATTATTGCCAGACTCGTTCACACTGGCAAGTGCTCTCTCAGCTTGCGGAAATATAGGCTTTTTTCATTTCGGATGTCAAATTCATGGTTATGTAATAAAAGCAGGCTCTTCAAGCGAGTTTGTCCAGAACTCCCTGATTGACATGTACTCTAAATGCGGTTTTGTGGATGGGTCATACAAGATATTTGAGAACAGTCAACAGAAAAGTGTCATAATGCGGAATTCTATGATGTGCGGTTTCTCTCAGAATGGTAGCTCTGCTAAAGCCCTCAATCTTTTCAATCAAATGTATTCAGATCGTCTTGAAATGGATGAAGTGACCTTCTTGAGTGCAATTCAAGCTTGCTCGAATTTAGGGTATCTAGAGAAGGGAAAATGGATTCACCATAAGCTCATTACCATGGGTGTAACAAAGGATACGCATATTGATACAGCTCTTAGTGACATGTATGCCAAGTGTGGTGACCTTCAGATGGCTCAGGGAGTTTTTGATAGCATGTCAAAAAGGAGCGTGGTGTCATGGAGTGTGATGGTAGGTGGTTATGGGATGCATGGTCAAATTGACGCTGCCATCTCACTGTTTAATAGAATGCTAGAAGTAGGGACTAGACCAAATGACGTTACCTTCATGAATATCCTATCTGCTTGCAGTCATGCAGGACATGTGGAAGAAGGGAAGTTGCACTTCAACTCTATGAGGGATTTTGGTATTGAGCCGAAGTTTGAACATTTTGCTTGTCTTGTTGATCTTCTGAGCAGAGCTGGTGATCTAGATGGCGCATATAGTATCATCAAGTCAATGCCATTTGCTGCAGATGCCAGTATTTGGGGTGCTCTTCTGAATGGATGTCGAATCCACCGGAGGATGGACATGCTCAATAACATTCAGCAAAACATTATAAACACGAATATGGATGACACCGGCTATTATACTCTCCTGTCTAATATATTCGCGGAAGGAGGAGAATGGGATGAGTTTCGGATGGTGAGATCATTGATGAGAAGTACAGGCCTAAGAAAGGTCTTCGGGAATAGTACGATTGAAATCAATAAGAGAGTTTATTTATTTGGAGCCAATGACTCATGTCATTCCGAAGCTAAGGAAATTTACAGGTTGCTAGGAAATTTTCAGACTTCGGCTCAAGAGCATGGACATGGTGTAGAACAAGATGGCTCTCTTTTTTGATGACTACAAATTCTTGAGAAAAGATTGTGTAAGTAGACAGAAAAAGTAACAAATAGATTTGGAACTACCGAATATCAGTACTGAAATGGCAAAAGGCATTTCCAACTACCGAGTTGGACATTCTGCCTTCGTTATACAACACTGTTAAGACTAGTAGTCGAGCAGTCCAGCTTGCCTTACAAATCCACACATGGATGCCGGTTGGACACCGTGATTGGCACAAAGTTCAAACCATGACAAAGTGCACCTCAAAACCTGCCTATCCCATCAATATCCTGGCACAACTCGCAGCAACTTCTCAGCAACTAGAAAACTGAAACCTAGAGACCTATTTAGAGATCTGTTGCTGGACCATGTTTATAAAGAGGACAATAATTACACTTCTTCATGTTTATAAGATGTAAGTACAAGTTTTATATGCTATACAAAAGATATTCTGGTCATAAACTACGTTTGTCATCTCGCGTTACAGGTCATCCCCGAGTTTCTTGCACTATAATCGTATGCTGTTCCTGTAGCATCCTGTAATGTACATAGTCTGATTCTTCATCATAGTTATGCTTGCCGATCCACTTAAACCTCAGTCATATCAAGCAAGGTCAGAAAAGCATGCAACTTCGAGCTGCAACTGACAGCAAAGTTTTTCATAAAATTGATTCATTTCGGAACTCTACAAAGCATGTGTTTTTATGGCACAAAACCATCTTTTAATATACCATGATATCCCAGTACCTCCTGTTCCAACTGCTAACAACCTTTCCCTTTCTCCGCGGAAACATGCATGCCAGTAGTGGATAGACATCTCCTATAGAAAGCTGTTGACCAGAGGTACCTGTTTCGAAAGTTGCAATTTGTATTTACTTCAAGTTTCTTAGCAATCTCCGCACCCCAGAATATACCTTTTATGAAGTAAATCAGTATGATTGAGATGCCACTCCTAGAGGAGGGAGATCTATATCAAGATCCATCTCCACAACGCTACACCCAGGGGACTTGCTCAAATCTCTCGTCTTCATTAGCTCCATCACATGATAAGCCTCGCTCCATCTTCCATGCGAAGCATATAACTTTGACATAAGCACATAGTAAGAAGCATCTTGAGGATGCAAATCTAGCATTCTACTCACTGCTACCTCCCCAAGGTCAAACCTCGAATGAAGACTGCATCCATGGAGAAAAGCTCCAAAAACACTGGCATCAGGTTGAATTGGCATTTTCTCCATAAAATCCAAGGCTTCCTCAAGCCTGCCAGCACGAGCTAGTAAATCTACCATACATACATAATGCTTCATTGAGGGTTCAAAGTTATATCGTCGACACATCAAATTAAAATGCCTCCACCCTTCATCAACCATTCCTGTATGGCTACAAGCGGATATAATAGTTGTGAATGTCGCATCACTTGGCTTCACTTTCTCTTTCATCATATCATTGAACAAAGCAAGGGAACCACTAAAATCCCCTTGCATTCCGCACCCACCAATCATTGCACTCCACGTGATCGTATTCTTCTCTTCCATCCCATCAAATACTAAACGAGCAGATTTAAGGTCACCACATTTGGCATAAAAGTTTAGAAGTTCGGTGCCAACATGAACGTTACATGACAGCAGACCTGCAATAATACAAAAAGCATGAAGAGAAGAACCAACTTGTAGAGCACCAAGGGATGAACAAGCTGAGAGAACACTCACCAGTGTAACTGCATCTGGCCACCAATATTCTAATCTCATATGACAAAACAATCTCAGAGCCTCATAACATTGGCCATTTTGGGTACAGCCATATATAAGTGAGTTCCAAGTAACTACATCCTTCTTTGAAACTGTCCCAAATAAATAATGAGCATCTCCTATCATATTACACTTTGCATACATATCTATTAGAGCATTGTTCACACCAGCATCTTCTAAACCGAGCTTAATACCAAGACTATGAACTGACCTACCCACATATGAATTATTCAATTGTGCACATGCTGAAAATACACTTGCAATGGTGACTGAATTAGGCGAGATATCTATCCACTTCTTGTCGGTAAACAATCTCAATGCCTCGTTAGGGTAGCCACCTTGTGTATACCCGACAATCATAGCTGTCCATGAGACAATATCAACAATACAAAGCTCAATAAGCATGACACGAGCATCACTAACGGCCCCACACTTGACGTACATGTCCACAACTGCGGTAACTAGGTAGGAATTAAGTTCAATCCCGGTCTTAATAACATACCCATGAACCCACTTTCCCTGATGCAAAGCTCCTAATTTCGCACATGCCTTGACTACGCTCCCAAATGTATACTGATTCCCTTCAACCAACGCGCTCCTCATCCGATCAAACAAAGCCAAACCTTCCTCCGCGCACCCATTCTGCACATACCCACCAATCATCGACGTCCAACAAACCACACTCGGATCAACAATCTCATCGAACACCTCGCGAGATGACTCCACCTCCCCGCACTTGGCGTACATATCCACAAGCCCTGTCAGCACAAAACCGTCCGGACTCCCCGCCTTCACAACAAGGCAATGCACCTTCCTCCCCTCATCCACATCCCGCGTCTCGCTGCACGCCTTCAAGACAATCGAGAAAATAACGTTATCAACCGCTTGCAAGCACATCCTCAAACAATTATAGAACCCAATAACGTCATCGTATAAGTCATTCAAAAAATACCACCTGAGCATCGTTTTGTATGCAGACAGATTAGGGTGGGAAATTTGGTGGAACACTTGGCGGGCGCTTTGGATGTGGCCCAGCAGGGCGTATAGGCTGACCAGCTTTATCTGGCAGAGGGTGCTGTTGACTTGGCCGTGGACTATGAGAAGGGCGTGGATGTTTCTGAGTGACCAGATGTTTTTGCAGTGGTTCAGAAGGAAAATGAATGGGTTTGTGGAGATGGTGTTCATGGAAGCTATGGTGGTCTGGTTCTGGTGCTGGCATGGTGGCAGTGAAGCTAGGGTTCTGAGCGGTGGTTTGGTAATTACGAGGCGGTGGAGGGGCTTCTGTAACAGGGTTATCAGTTTCGGTTTCATCATCGTTTACTCATTACTGAGACAGACGAGGATTCCCGCCATTAACCAGTTCAAGGAGGCGGGAGGCCATAGGCGGTTATTAGAGGACAAGAAATTAAGAATGCGGGTGAATTACACTCAGACCCCTGAATTTTGTCAATTGTCACGAATTTAGATGATTCAAGTTGTGTTGAACTTGAAAATGAACTCTTTTTTTCATTTGACATAATAATGAATAACATTTTTTGGTTTTATTTGGACATCGAAATCTACATAAAAATGTTGTTTTATATATACACCACTAAGTAAAAGTTTGTTGGATATTTTTATTGCTTCAAGGAATTCGGTCCTATAAATAAATAGTAAAATTAGATACCAGCTTTTTCAAATAAATGAGTTTAGATTATTTATCAGATAAGCTGCTTATGAAAAAAGGCAGAAGTTTGCAACAAACAGCTAGGGTAAGTCCAACTTCGTCGAATTACTTAACGGGGGATCGCAACTTGGAAAAAGATGGGGCTGTGTGTAAGCATTGTCTTTACTGCAGACGACCTAGTTTGCGTTCACTTAAGCAGTGAGTCATTGTCAGTTGGCTTCAAGCATGACGTGACGGACCAACACTATTCACCTTGATTTCTAAAAAAAAGTAAAAATTCTTCTAGCAGTATTTAACAAAATTTCCTAAGAAAAAGGAGGGGTCAATACACAAAATCATGAGATTTGCCAACCTTAATTTGAAGAAAGATCGGTAATATTTGTGCCAACCTTGCTCTGAATTCCTAGCTATGGCAGTGATGTATGAGGATTCCTCACCTGCAACTCTTTGTATCCAAACTTGTGATGTAGCCCAAAAGAACCTATGAATAGGTTCTTTTGGGCTACATCACAAGGCCCATCACACTTTGGTTTTCCAAACGGCCCAGACTGTCCAGGCCCTGGGAACACCCCAGAAAAGCTTGGCTGGGAAAGAAGCACAAGACGGCCCGGCTAAGGCCCAACCTCCCAAGTCAAAACTCCGGGTTTTGGATGTGCCCAAGCCCCGGCCCAAAGCTACAAAATTCGAAAACGGAGTTTTTGATGTCGATTCTTATTTTTGAGCAAAGCCCAAGAACCCTAGAACACAAGAATAGTACAAGGAACATAAATATTATTGAACATTCTTATGTAGATAATTCTCCGTGATTTCTATGTTTCGGATGATTTTATATCGTTTGTTTTGTTACGTCTATCACAAACAAGTCACTGCGAAAGGATCCGGAGGGAATCAAACGAGCGCACGAATCCGGCGGAGGATCGCCCATACTGAAGCGAAAGTCGTTCTTTGGCCTCAGAATTGGACAGGGTATTTGCAAGGAGCTGAGCAGACTACCCACGAGTCGACTACCTTCATGTGCCTTTCTAGGGGACTCTTATCCTTGTTCACGCATTAAATTACAGCAAGGATTCTAGAATTATCTAACTTGATTTATATTATATAAGTTGGTTTCGTGTAAGTGGGTGCCATTGGGTCCATCGGAGTGTTCGATACTTCTATTATTCTTTTAGACTTGACCAACCAGACCTCGATAGCTCATGTATTAATTTAAAGCATTTTTAAATAAATATTACTTTTACTTTTCAAAAGAAGTAGAAAAATGGTAATTTGCTAAGAATGGTACGTCTAAAGGGAAAAGGAGAAGAGACAAAAGGGAGTAGAGGACAAAGCTAATAGTGTGACAAATAGTGGGTCAAGAAAGGGACACACAGAGGAAGAGCAGTGTGTGTGGGTGGATTGTGTTTGGTCTCATTTTGCATGCCCAGACAAGCAAAGTTGTTGAGGAAGCAAAGGGGAGGGAGGGAGGGACCAAATGCCTCCCCTATGATTGGTGAATTCAGAATCTAAAGACTCACCAATCGTTGGCTTTGGTAAGCAAACATTTTCAGCCTCAACTCAGGCGTACCATACAAGGATCTCTCTCTCTCTCTCTCTCTCTCTCTCTCTCTCTCTCTTCATCGCTTTCGCGTGATAATTCACATCAACCTTGATGACCTTTCGATTCGTCAAAACATATCTTTCGAGAACAATACACGGCAAGCTAAGGTAGGCGGTACGGTCATTATAACGTGTTTGAAGAAGTCATTGCTATCGCTCTCAATTTTTATCTTGAATATCAACGTAAAGATTTGTTTTACACCTCTTAAAAACGGTATCCGAATAAAAAGATTGAGAATTGTTGAAAGGTGTACGTCTGTGATGAATCATGTATCTCCTTGGCGTTGGGTGCATTGAATGGGCATGTGTGGATGAGTAAGAAGGGAATTTTCATGAATCATGTATCTCCTTGACGTTGGGTGCATTGAATGGGCATGTGTGGATGAGTAAGAAGGGAATTTTCTGCAAGATTGTTCATTTTCGTGTCCGATGGTCGAGCAAGGGTTGCTCAAATCTAATTATATATATGAGTCAACATGACACTCGTGATGAATGTGTAAAAATAAAGTTGATAATATTAATTTTGTTAAAAAAAATAAGCATCATGTATAAGTATTTATTGTCATATTTGGCAAAATAAATCTTAAATTACAGAAAAATAAGTTAACCGTGCATGGCAAAATAAGTTAGCAAAATATTATCATTGTATCAAATCTAGATTTAATTTTAAATACACTTTTTAATGAATTTGAAATTATTAAAACAAAACATGTGCAAAGATAAAGTAGCAACACGAAAATTTTGTAATATCAAGTTTGAGACTTTATAATCTATTTTAACTATATTTTTTAATGAAGTTTAAATTATGAAAACCAAACATGTCTTATAGGTAGCTATTTACTATTTAAAATTTGTATTTTGTGTTATTTTTGAAAAAAAATTCTGGAATGCCACTTGTCAGCATTCTAGATAGGCAGTTAGTAACATCAAAGATGTGCTGCAACAAAAGATATTTTTCCTTTATATGTAGTATAGATATTAGATATATGAAAGTCGAAATTGAGAGAAAGTGGCCACGTCAATTGCCTACGTGGACATTCTCTTAACTCGTCATGTGTACTTTCCTGTGTTTTACTTTTTAAAAGCATTTTAAATTTATTCGCCTTTGTTATAATTATTTGAATTCATTTTTTCTCTCTCATTCTATCTTATTCAATTTGATTTGAATTTTTTTTGCCATTTAAAATTTAACCAATTAAATAGATATTATATTTCTCTCTTTTATGTCACGTCCCATTTAAAAATTTTATTTATATCTTTACAATTTCATTAATTTTTATGATTTTACTAATACTACTTCTTTATGTATTTATATCTTAAGTAATACAAATCTCAACACACGGGTGATTATAATTAGAATTATCAATATTATTGCTATTAGTTGAGACATTATATATTACATTTTATATCCTATTTTTCATCTTTACTTATTGCTAAAAGTTAACAGTTTACTCAAGTTCATTTTTAACGACAAAAATTGGTAGGAAAGCTCATATAAAAAGGTGAAACTAATTTTTTAATTTTTTTTTGTCACTACTAATTATGTTATTGTTATTAAGTATACAAGAGCGAGATCTTTCAATCAATACTTTGACAGTTGTTGTTTTCGTGTGCAACACACATAATCAAAACTAGTATACGAAGAAAGTGTATTTTGCACAAAACACTCTTCTCAAATACGAACCAAGTAACTATGCTTTAGGTTTTCGTACGAAGTTGTAGTACTTTAAGTTTGATTCTTGTTCTCAGTGAATCCTTCCTCCTATTGAACATACTTCTAATTTGGATACCAAGTCTTGTCATCGTATCAATGCTGCTTATTATTATTATTATTATTATTATTATGGTAGAATAGGAGAATTGCATTGATAATTTAAAGTTACAAAGTTGTTATGTTTTAGAATTTACAGATATTAGGTCACGACATTTCCGTTACTCAGGATACATGTCCGCAAAGGTCAAAAAGTAATGAGAAACCTAATAAACTTATACACATTACAATTAAGATAAAGCAGAGCATGTCTTACACTTTAACACAACTTAAAGTAACATGCAAAAATCTACAGGTTTAAGAAGTCAAAAGAATGGAACATTAATATAATAATCTACAAAGCACAAGATTGTAACAATAAAGCAGACAACAGGGAACCGCACGACCCAAAGTTGAGCACAACCGTCGAAGAAGGCGCAACACACAACAAAAGATCTTCAACCACAATTTTCATCATTCTACTGTAACTTACCAAATCCTAATCAAATTGCCTCAATATAGGGGGAAGGAACTACTTATCACACACAAAATACCAAAAGAAGCCACAAAGGACGCTCAAAACTAGAAGGAGCCCTTAAAACCTTAAAACCTTAAAACCCCCCCCCCCCACCCCCATAGATTCCTAAAAGCAAACCTATCCAAGGCTAAGCCCCTCTACACCAACGCCTCATGTGACTACTAATGACAATCCAACGAACCCAACCTCCACCATTGCACAGTAGGAAACTCATAAGAATTGAAAGAATAAAGCTAAAGGATTTTACAGAAATTACGGTCAAAACACCAGTGAAATTCTGACCACTGCCAGTGGTGAACAAGTCACCGCCGGCGAACGGTGGAAAAGAAGAAGATCTAGCAAATCTGCCTAGATCGATCGAGATCAGAGACATCTTGAGGTCGCCTCAAAATCTGGTGAGAAGCGTCTTGCCAACATCATCCACCACTTGTGCTGCCAACTATCCACTGATCACACCGTAAAGGATACCACCACAGAAGACAGGAGATGGAAACTACATACTAATCACCGGAGCGGCTACCGCCCAAAGCGGGAGGGAGCAAGGTGGGGCGGCTATAGTGACTTTTTGATGGAGCTTGGTTTTAGAGAGAAGGCAGAGAGAATGTTTTAGAGAGAGAAACTTAATGATATCGGTGCTCATTAGTCTTCTTGTTCATTAGTATTAATTTTATCCACGAAGTTACCACTGTTGGTGGGCTCTTTTTCGGCTTTAATATGCTTTTGAACTGGACATCAAATCTTGCCACTAATATGACAGAATTTTTTCTAGAGGGATCGTAGCAAAATTCATTTTACGAGGACACTACTCCCATAGATGTTTTCTGAAATTCACTGAATTCATGTCTAAATGTTTTACTTTGTCTTCAAGCTGTCAATATTAGACTTCTTAACAGAAAAGACCTCAGAAAGTATTCCTTGTACAAGGAAATACTCGACGCCAGTCGCCAGCGATTCTCAGTAATTATAAGAGCAAAAGTGAGGACATTGCATCTTTCAATCTGGTGCTTGAACTTCGGTACAAGCTAAGAATATTGGAAACAGAGATGGGAGGAAGCATGTCGTCGAAAGGTGGCATGATTCCACTAATGAGACGCAACTCCTAGAAAAGGCGACCCTGTGCACGAAGCTTTTGTCATTGCAAAGAGGGCTAAGGGCGACCCTGTGCATGAAGCTTTTGTCGTTGCAGAGGGGGCTGTCGACGCGGTCTTGCCCCCGCTTTTTGTTGGAGAAGAGAGGTCCGAAGCGAGTAGAAGAGATGGACGAGCCCCGACGTTTCAAAGTTCAGGCTCGTTTCTCTCGTGAACATGATTAAAAACACCCCCTCTTGAGAGTTGAGACAGCAAATTCTATTTTAGTCCATTCATCTTACAGAACAAAAAGCCCAAGAACAGGAACTTAAAAGCGGCAGCGAACGCATACCCAAAGGAACACTTTATATATCCAGAAGAAATCATGAAACATTATTTCTGAATAATACAAAGTCAATAACCCAAAGACAGTTACTGGGGGACCCAAATTATGGGCTGTGAAGACATGTACAACAGCAATCCCCATAGGTAGCAATCCGAAAAAGCCATAGAATCAGCTCCCTAATCCCTTGACACCCTCTATAAGATTCTCAGTCTGTAAAAGAAAAGCCTCTGACCACCATTAGGTTAATAGGACAGGGGAAGGGTTACCTGCAGGGCATCTTTGTCGACGCGGGCGTCTAGTTGTCTTCCCCCACCCCGTTAGGCTTCTATCCTCCAATCCCACTTCAATATTAGTTAGCTGCTGCATCAGTGGAGGGCAAACGGGAGTTTCCGCCACTGGAGGGGCAGGGTCAGCCACTAAACGTCGCCTTCCCCTAGCAGCCGCGCTTCTAGTGCCGTTCCTTCTAGTCGATCCTGATGGCCAGGGATGGCCTGTTGCTCTCATAAGCCCTCCAAATATCTGAAGATCCTCGGTCACCTCATGCCTTGACAAAGAAGTGAGGCCTGGAAGGATGTCCCTTTGGAAGTCCCTCCGCTGCCTCCCTCTCCTTGCCTGGCCCTTCCGCGGTCGGCTTTGTAGAGTGGCTCCCGTTTCTTCCGATTCTCGAATTTCAGGAACGAATGGCTTAGGCATGTAGTCTTCTTCCTTGGTCTCAGACAGTTGCAATGTCATGACCTCAAAATAATCAATGTCATTGGAGGAGGATTCACCAAGTTCTCGACCAAATTTGCTTTCGGGATTGTCTGCGCAAAAAGAAGCTACCTCTGCAAACCACGCGAGGGGATCCACTGGGGATGCTTCAGCTTGATGGCAAGTGGTGTCGTCAATACTACACTGTAGCTCAGATGACGAGATGGCAACTATTGCTTCTGCAGCAATTTTGGCCAAGTCAAGTTCTGAATCAGCCCTCAGCTGCGGTGGTGATTGCAATGGCGTCTCAAGTTGCTTATAATGTTCCCCAGGCAGAATAGCCTCCTCATTCTCTAGAACTACAGGAGCTTCCAGATCTATCTCCACTGCAATATTCAAGTTGGCAGTGGTGCTTGCAACAGCTGGTGGTAATGGATCTTCATCCTCACTCATGCAGGAGTTCAGATCAATGTGATTTCTGAAATTATTATCTTTCTTATCGGGTCCCTTCTCTACAATGGAAGCCTCTGCAGCATTCTGTTCGCCAGACTCTGGAACTGTAGGATCACAAGCCACGTTGATATCAATTCCTCTGTGCTTTTGTTCAATCTTTGTGTCTTCACCTTCAGGAGCGCAGCGAAGGGATGCAGAGGTAGAGACAAGAGACGAAGAGTCATTTCTAGAAGTACAGGGATCTTCATAAATGGAAAATCCGAGAATCTTTCTGCTACCCAGATTGTCACTTACCTCCTTCTTAGTCCCGATATCATACCGAGTGAAAACATCATTTGGACCTATCGGAGTTTCACTTTTGGATAACTGATTGGAAGATGGATGAAAAAAACCCAAGGCTACCAAGCTTGAATCTTTTTTGGTACCGGTGACCCCATTCTTACAGGTTGACCCAGCTCTAAGCCATGGCAAAGCTGCTAGATGGTCTTGAGACACTCTCTTTTCATCAATAATCTCAATAACATGAACTGGCTCATCAGATGAAGTTTTTGGGACCATATTCAAGTTCACATCTTTTGTGGAGTTCAAATCCACGAAATTCGAGCCCTTGAAGATCTTTTGGGAATCACGATCAATCACGCATTCAGCTGCTACATTATCACCCGTATTGCAGTTTAGATAATCAAAGCCAATTGACCGTTGGTCCTTGGACCCCGACGATGTCCCATGGTAAAGTCCACTCCGGGTAGGCAGTTCACTTCTCAAAACAGGATTCAACCGAGAACTGCCATTAACATTCCACTTGTCATCAAAAATTTGATGGTTCTGATCAGATGACGGAGAATTCCGACTAAAGGTTGCAGATGAATTATAATATGGGTGTGACTGAATTGATGCAAATTTCTGAGTCAAGCAACTACTCGGCCTTCCCCAAGATGAGACCGGATGAGACCAAGAATTTGCCAAGTCAGTACTCGCGAAAGGGTACGGAGACGATATACGGGAAGCCACAACTGGATCCGGATTGTTAAAGTTGCAGTGGTCCTGATTCTGTTCAGAAATTTCTAAACCGCGACCTATTCTCTCTCTCCACAGATCTCCCCTACTATGATCGGTTGGCATGTTCCCAGCAGATTGATGAGCTCTATTAAACATGAGGGGCATGGGATGGGAAGGTATCATCGATTTATCTGGTTGGAGGCTTTGAGGCATGGCACTCAGGTTCCTTTTACTGTTTCCTGTAGAAAGAGAGCAAGTATTCTCATAAACCATGAGCACCCAGAAAATACAGTAGAAAGTGGCATGTTTGGGCTTTGAACATGATTGCTACTGGATGAACATAGCACATATTTCAGGACTTACTTCCTAACAATTGAGAAGGAAACTAGACCAGGAGGGTGTGCATCACAAAGGTAGTAATAAAGCACATATAATTTCCTCAGACTTAATATCTAACAAATATGCATTTCTCTAAAATTTTGGTAGTTGATTTTCCTTCAAGATTCGATCTTGCAAATATAAGTATTTCTATTTCTCCTCTTATTCATTTCATAATAGAAAAAGACCTCTATGTATTTGAAAAATTTTATAAGCAAATTTCCCCAATAGCTATGATATGTTCTAGAATAGTGGGCAAACAAAATGGAACTTCATAAGACGTCAGAAATTTTGAAACTATAAATTTGAAATTGTTTACCTGCTTCATACATGTATGATAACCACTCTTTCCCATTGCCTTTGTTCTCAACAAATAGATTGTTTGAAGTCCCGTTCTTGCTTCCGTGCTGGAAGTTCGCAAAAAGTTCTTGACATGAACCTTGATACTGTGATTTGGGTTTAGCGGAGAGATCAAGGCCTCTAATCTCTCGATGGCAGGCATAACGACCTAGAAAATCAACAGATTCAGGAGCCTTTGCTGCTTCAATCTGAATTGGTTCATTGAGGTCATCCAATCCAAGTGTGTTCTTCATACATGAATCAGAGGTCGAAGTGTCTCCATGAGCATCACTCTTCCCACCACCACCACCAAAGAGGAACTTTACACTCCTCTCAGGCGCAATTCCATGACTTCCATTTGGAAAACTTGAAGTGTGGGATGTTTTGTTTACCTGGAGCTGTTCACCTTCTTCGTTATCAATGTACTCATCAGCTGATAGTTGAAGATCAAACAACTTTTTCCTAACCTTTGAGGGTCTAGACCCTAGCACCTCACAGTCCTTTGAACTATATCCGTTTTGAAATGGAACTTGACTACCTTCTGCACTGTTCCCTTTTGTACAACTTAAAGGCGAATTAATGACTTCAGCACCTAACATAGATGGTCTAGCACAAGTGGGGCTCGTTACAGGGAAACTGGGGATATGCCATTTCCGAGCATCTACGGACATCATTTGAGATGGTAAAAGGCTCGATGATGACGATGCCTCAATTGATATACGATGTTTATGAAGTTCTTTCCTTTTAACTTCTTCCATCATGTCCCTTTGAATTCTGTAAAGGCGGTGGAGTTCATGCACCTGAATGACAACAGAAAGTTAAAACGATCAAGCAACTTTTATATAA